>CAUDMG010003725.1:1690000-1821008 GCA_958450375.1 Homarus gammarus
GGCACGGG
Source organism: Homarus gammarus (assembly GCA_958450375.1). Taxonomy (NCBI): domain Eukaryota; kingdom Metazoa; phylum Arthropoda; class Malacostraca; order Decapoda; family Nephropidae; genus Homarus; species Homarus gammarus. Next base: position 1,690,009 of record CAUDMG010003725.1, read on the forward strand.
CAGTTTCCCATTGAGGTTCACGGCGCCATCAGCTCGTTGAACAGGCTTTGTGTGAAATATAACAGAGTCTAGAACTGCTTTTAGTGTCCTTGTGGCCTAGCCGGTAAGCGTTCCCTAGTCACACCCAGTAGGTCGAGGGTTCGATTCCTTGCTGGTGAGGTCGTTAATTATATGTTCAAAGTCCGCCTGTTATATGGACTAAAAATGAAGTATATATATGTACCTCGCGTTTCATACCAGCTGGATTCGGTAAAATGCTACTGACACCACATAAGAGGCACGGGCAGTTTCCCATTGAGGTTCACGGCGCCATTAGCTCGTTGAACAGGCTTTGTGTGAAATATAACAGAGTCTAGAACTGCTTTTAGTGTCCTTGTGGCCTAGCCGGTAAGCGTTCCGTAGTCACACCCAGTAGGTCGAGGGTTCGATTCCTTGCTGGTGAGGTCGTTGATTATATGTTCAAAGTCCGCGTGTTATATGGACTAAAAATGAAGTATATATATATATATATATATATATATATACAGTATATATATAATCACTCACAAAAGGGAATTCTTCCTCAGAGTGATCGACCTACTGTTCCCTCGTACGTCAACCATGTAACTTTGGCATCAGTGTATCATAGACGAGGTGAGTTAAGGCAGCTGTACATTCCCACTTACTGTTTATTTTATCCCGACGCCTTATTTAAGAAACTTCGGCAATTCAAGCAGTAATTAAGTACTGATACACGGTAAAATTTTGCAATGACAGTTCTTTCGTGTCGTTGTCGGGAGAAACTGAACAATTTAAAAAAAACTATAATGGTCTTTCAATCCAGGGAGAATCAGATGGATTTCATGAAAGGGTTATATGAAAACGTTATATCTCCCTGGTACAGCCGGGATTACTAAAGACAATTAGGAGAGGTAATACCTTTTATTATGGCTTTGTTAACGACGATGGACAGAACTTGTTGGAGTTGCAATTACCAGGAACATTTGCTTGAGCTGTCAATAACTTACGAGTTATGTTGACATTCGCTTGTTTAATGATATATATTCTTTGTTTATTGATAGATATTCATTGTTTACTGATAGATATTCTTTTTTTACTGATAGATATTCCTTGTTTCTGATGGATATTCCTTATTTATTGATAGATATTCTTTGTTTTTTGATAGATGTTCCTTGTTTATTGATAGATATTCCTTGTTGACTGATAGGTATTCCTTGTTTATTGATAGATATTCCCTTTTTGCTAATAGATATTAATTGTTTACTGATAGATATTCCTTGTTTATTGATATATATTCCTTGTTTCTCATGGATATTCCGTGTTTCTGATGGATATTCCTTGTTTATTGATAGATATTCCTTATTTATTGATAGATATTCCTTGTTTATTGATAGTTATTCCTGCAAGCGTTGATAAATTCTTGAAACTGATATATCTCAAGGCTATACTTTCCTTCCACCCTTTTCTCCCCCCCTCTCCTATTCCTTTCTTGTTTCTCTCCACTCTTCCTCTCTCCATCTCCCTTTCCTTCTTCCTTCTCCTCTCCTTTCCCACTTTCTCCTCTTTTACCCTACTTTACTACTTCTTCCTTTCTTTCCTTTTCCCTTTAACACGTCCTCCTCCATCCATCTCCCCGATTCCATCTCTTCCCTCCCTGCCAGGTGATCACATCTCTACATAACAGTTAGCATCACCTGTTTCCTTTATCATTGGAGTTATTGGTAATGATTCACGTTTCGTAGTTGTTTCAGGTGTTCCAAGCAAGATGGTCCTACACGGTGTTTCATTAAGTGTTTCAGTGGTGTTCAAAGTTGTTTGTTTTGTTAGTGTTACTACTTCTGATCTCATTTATCCCCAAAGAGAACTATTCAGAAACATTGAGGATCAAACAAATTAATTATTGTCCGGTAAACAAGTGAACATTCTCGACCAGTCTCGAAGCCCCACTCATCTGCCGCAAGCACTAACGCACAAAGCAATACACGAAAGAAATAAACGCATAAAAGTATATATGTATGTATGTATGTATGTATGTATGTAATAATAATAAGGGGTATATTAATAGTGTTGCAGCCGGTGGCTGAATATATACAAACTTACATTTGAATTGGACATAATGATATGCGTTCAGTACATTTACAGGGCTGTACAGTACAAAAATCAGGAGTTGTTTATTATTTTAACAACAGATGGGATGGTGCTATTCTTATATCTATCGGTGCGGGCTCTTATGGGCTGAATTTTGTTGTAGTGGCGGACTGCGCGAGTTGGGTGGGGGGCTGCAGGTAGCAGGAGGTGGCGATGACGAGGGTGGTGCAGTAGTCCACTGCCAAACCTTTCCAGTGCTTGGTGGTGGAGGTCACTGAGGGATGGCATCTCCAGGGTGGAGAGAGCGTTGGTGTAGCCGGAGTATTCTGCGCCGAGCATGATACTGCAGGCCCTTTTCTGTACCTTCTCTAGCTGACGTTGTTGGGTGGAGTTGAGAGAAGACGACCAGGCTGGTGATGCATACGTTAGTATGTGTGTGTGTGTGTGTGTGAACACAGGGCGGTGTAATGCATCTAGTGTTGCAGCATTATGTTAGCGTTAGGGTGCAGGCTTTGCTTGCTCCCTCTCGCTTTCAGCTACCGCCGCTGGCTAGCCCTCGTGGTGAACAGAGAAGCAACTTGCATAAGTCTTCCCCTGGCAGTACACAGCCTCTTCACCATTAAGATTCCTGCTGTACCACCTGCTGGCAACACACGGCAACTGGATGCGTCGTGGGCCCAGGCTTGACCAACAGGGAATCTCGGAGTAGCAGTGGGCCATAGAGAGACGGTGCATAGGCCCACTGGCATGTGAACACGTCCTGCCGCATATCAACCAATGCCCAGCTGCCTTGCGGATTAACCTTGTTAGGTATAAGGCTACGGGAGTAAAACCCGAACGAGAAATCTGCTGTGGAGCCCCACATCAGGCAGACATGCTTACAGAGCTCCAACAAGACCCCAACGGTGGTATAGGAGGAAGAGGTGACCACCATGGGAACCCAATGACTACACCAGAAGATGAAGGTAATGCATGATAGACAGGCTACTAAGGTGAAACCCAATAAACTGGGCGATCGGCAGTCCATTGCAAGTTTGCGTCTCCCCAGTCGTTGCAACACTTGCACCACTGGATCATGAAAAGGGAGAGCCAAGATGTGTAGTTGCAGTCTGCGAGCCTGCCTTACCACATAAATCAACCCATGCGCAGCCTCCATCCACCTCATCATACCTCTCATCAGCATTAAAACCTCTATAGCCCTAAAGTCCTATGGCGACGGACGAGTGGCGACGGGGACAGGTAGTTTTGATTGCTGGGAGTCTCTAGTCACAACTCTGCACATGGGCGGCACAGATAAGATGGTCGTTTATGCGCTAGGATCTAGATAGCAGTGCAATCCGGTCCTGTCAGTGCGACTGAGAAGCCCTTTCGAGAAGCCACTTGCTCTCCCCACCTTGGAAGGGGACTAGAAAAGGTGCCCTAAACATAGCCTGCCTTAAAAAAACTTGACTGGGCAACCACACCCAGTAAGGTCATCCTTATACGGTCGAAAACACAATCAAAATCACTGATCCCAAAAAAAAATAACTATACAACTTCTTATGGTCGCTGCATGGAATGTCAGGACCCTTTTGGATATTAGCACTAATGGGCGTCCTGAAAGAAGAACTGCCCTTGTGGCAAATGAGCTGGCTAAGTATAATTTTGACAAAGGAGCAATTAGTGAGTCCCTGCTCCCAGACGAGGGTCAACTCACAGAACGGGGGTCTGGCTATACCTTCTTCTGGAAGGGTAAGCCTGCTGTAGAGAGAAATTGCACTAATGGAGTTGGCTTTGCCATCCACCAACGCATCCTACCTAGGCTAAGTGAAATGCCAATTGGGATTAATGAGCTCCTCATGACGCTCCGAGGCCCACTGAATCACTCACGTCATGTCCTTTTCATCAGTGTATACGCCCCTATACTGGATGCAGAGGATGACATTGAGGAGGCCTTTTACGCTCACCTCGAGAGAGTACTAACCTCTATCCCCACAGAAGATAAAATTGTGCTCCTTGGTGACTTCAGTGCTAGAGCTGGAAGGGATGCTGACATTTGGCAAGGAACAACAAGGAAAAATGGACTAGGCAAGTATAATCCCACCGGCCTACTCTTCCTCAGCAAGTGTGCTACACACAACCTCACTATCACCAATACCTTGTTTAGGAAGGCCGACAAGTTCAAGGGTTCGTGGCAACATCCACGACCCAAACACTGGTATCTCATTGACTAAATCATTGTTTTCTTGGCCGCCTTCCTTATTCTTCGCAGTACCAATTTAGCCGGCGGGGTGGACATCCAGTACCGGATGAAAGGTCTTTTCAGCATAGGACGACTTCAGGGAAGAACAAAGGTATCGGCAGCTTCTAATACAAAACTTCAATAAGCTCACACTGAACGTGACCTACAGTAGATCCTGAACATCTAAGCAGATGTGTATGCACACTTCGGCCTTGAGATGAATATACGTAAGACTCAGATACTCTATCAACCTGCCCGTGCTTCAGACACACCTCCACCATACATCCGGCTTAACGGTACTACCCTCTCTAATGTTACCTACTTTCGGTATCTTGGCTCCCACCAGTCCACCACCGCGGATATCGATGAAGAGATTCGGCATCGGATTAGATTTGCATCTCAAGCCTTTGGCAGACTCCGAAACCGTGTCTTGAGCTGTAGGGAGCTGAAATTATCTACAAAGTTACATGTATATCGGACAGTGGTCTTCCCCACCCTGCTATATGGAAGCGAGACATGTGTCACATACAGGAGGCACCTCACTCACTTGAAAACTTTCACCAATGTAGTCTACGCTCCATCTTCCGAGCTCGCTGGGGAGACCCGAGATCAAATGCCAGTATTCTTGCTGACACCAACCGTAGGAGCATCGAGACTACCATTATCCATGAACAACTATGCTGGACTGGCATTGTTACCCGCATGGTCGACAGTAGACTGCCAAAGCAGTTACCTTACAGTCACCTAACGAACAGTAAACGTAACGTCGCCGGGTAACTGAAAAGGTTTAAGGATAGTCTTAAGACAAACCTGAAAAAGTGCAAAATCGCCCCCATCACTGGTAGACGATCACTCCACATCGTAACGCTTGGAGGATCATCACACGAGAAGGTGTCGATACTTTCGAGTTAGCCGACTGCATACCGAGACAGACAAACGCCAACTCCGGAAAGACGCTGTCGCCGCCCCTCCCGCACACGATGCAGCCTTCCACATGTGCGACATCTGTGAACAACTCTGCCGGTCTCGTATCGGCCTCTTTAGTCACCTCAAAACTCACCAATGAAGGTGACATCTCTAATAACTCATATCATTGTATCATAGCTGGATGATCGTCATACTTTATTCTGATTGACAGCAAAGTAGTATGTATGTATGTATGTATGTATGTATGTATGTCTTAACATTTCTGAACCCGGTAATGAATTCCTCTCTCATATATCACCTTGAAATGTATACACTGATTTGAAATGACAGACTAAACGTAGCAACAATCCTAGGATTCCATTTCATCAATCATCAGAAATGCTTCATTAACATGCAAATGAATTTCCATTGTCTTTTCTACACGCAATAGACACTAAAATTGGTTTCCATCTCCTTTAGTTACATTAATTATTTTTCTTACACATTAGAATTAGTTTTTTAGCTTTTCCATTAATTATACACGTAAAACCATATCTTATATTCTTCATTAGTTATTGACAGAAGGTGTATCCTGTCCATAACATAAATATATATTACAACCAATTGTTAAATCTCTCTCCTTGCGGTATACACGAGTTACAGAGTGTATCTTCTCTTTAACAACACATCCCAGTTTCCTCGTTACAGCATATTACTTACAATATGAATCTCCCATCCACACCATTACAGTATATTAGTAATGCAAAACAGAACTATATCCGCTCCATGTATTACCCCAAAACACACCCTATTTCCATTATTATTTTATATTAGTATTCCAGTTTAAAACGCTATGGTATTCAGTTGCGTGGGAGAGAGGGGGAGAGAGCCAACTTTTTAAAACAACGCTCTCCCATACACACACACACACACACACACACGCTGGTACTATAACAATAAACAGAATGCCGCACTCCAGCACAGTGCCACATCTTACATATGAACACTCGGAGCCATTTGGAGAATTGCTTTCCACGGTCAGATCAGGAGAGGGAGAGAGAGAGAGATAACTCTGGTGCGATTACCTCATCATGTGCAATTTCTACAAGAATATGAATAGTTACAGCGATCCCAACAGAAACTGTGAACTTGTCTGTCTTGATCTTTCTCTCTTTATCACACTATTTCTCTCTCTATTTACTATTTCTCAAACGTTTTACCCTCAATCTTCCTCAATTTACAGTATCCCTCTATCTGTCATTCACTCGCTTTCCCATCTCTTCTCACAAGCTGCCTCTCACTTTCTCACGCATACGATCTCTCTCTCTCTCTCTCTCTCTCTCTCTCTCTCTCTCTCTCTCTCTCTCTCTCTCTCTCTCTCTCTCTCTTTCAAACACTATCCAATCTAGATAAGTTTTACACACTGCTGCTGTTGCTGTTCCGCCCACTGTCGTCTGATAGAGTCAACATTGGTTAAGACTCTCTCTCTCTCTCTCTCTCTCTCTCTCTCTCTCTCTCTCTCTCTCTCTCTCTCTCTATCTATCTATCTATCTCTCTCTCTCTCGCTCAAATGCCTCGAAGGTTTTCATGTGGATGTAAGCCTTTGAAACCCTTATGTATTTTATTGGAATCTTTTGATCTATTTTTTGTATCGGTTTCTGTCTCAGGAAGAAAGGGTGTTGTTTTAATTATCAATTCAAATTTTTTATTTTTTATTTATGAATTCTATTATTTGATGATGGTTAGTTGTTGTTATTGTTGATAATCTTGTTGCTGTTGTTGTTGTTTTAGTGTTGTTGTTGTTACACTTGTTGTTGTTGTTATTATTGTTGCTTCATTGTTGTTGTTGTTACTGTTGTTGTTGTTGTTAGTGTTGTTTTTATTATTATCATTATTGTTGTTGTTATTTTTACTTTGCATTTTTGTATTTTGTTCCTTTTTTGTTTTTGTTGTCGTTGTTGCTGTTGTTGGCATTGTTTGTATTATCATTATTATTATTATTATTTTTATTATCATTATTATTATTATTATTATTATTATTATTATTATTATTATTATTATTATTATAATTATAATTACACTGGTCAACAAAGTTTTTGTTGCATTGCTATAAACACTTGATTCTACCTAATTTGGGTGTGCTGATCTCATATCTGAAGTTAGTTTCTTTCTGTAAGCTCTAGTTTTTTTGCAATCAAGGTATTTTGAAATTTCAAAATTTCGTCTTCGTCTTATTGACCTCGTCGTCTATCTTGAAAAATATGTCATTAAACTGTCATTAAATTAGCTGGGTAATAAACAATAAATTACTACATATTCTAAATTTATTCAACAACACAATTTGAAACATGTTCCATCTAAAACGAAGGTTGAAATTTGTATAAAACTCATTGTTAGGTAAGAAATCTGTTACTATGAGGAGACAAAGCCCAATCACATTTTAGCCAGGTAGGAATTTGCGCTTGAAGCTCTTGCGTTTGTGAAATGTCTCAGGGCACTCTCGTTTAATGCTCCAGCAGTAGTCTGCCATCATATGTTTGTCCCATCTCCCTTGGTAGCGGTCTTCCATGGTCTTGAGATCCTGATGAAACCGCTCGCCTTGCTCGTCACTTACTGCCCCTAGGTTCTCAGGGAATCTATCAAGATGACTATATAGGAAATGGAGTTTGACACTCATATTGCATCCAAGGTCATGAAAGGCTGACAACATGGTTGCTACAAGCGTTTCATAGTTGTCAGCCTTTTTATTACCAAGAAAGTTTTCCATTACCGCCACAAATGAAAGCCATGCACCCCTTTCCTTGTCGTCCATCTTTCTGACAAAGTCTTGATCACGTACAAGTGCACGAATTTGTGGTCCATCAAACACACCTGCCTTTATCTTCTCAAATGACAAAGCAGGGTGAGCAGAGACTATGTGTTGGAAGCATTCACCATCAGTATTTAATGCTCTGACAAACTGTTTCATCAGGCCCAGCTTGATATGGAGAGGAGGAAATATGATCTTTTCTCGACTGACGATTGGATCATTGACAATGTTTGGCATACCAGCTTCCAGAGTCTCACGTAAGGGCCACTCCTTCAGGTTCCAATGCCTGTCTCTAGCTCGGCTGTCCCACATGCAAAGAAAGCAGGGATACTTTGTAAATCCTCTTTGTTGGCCAAGAAGGAAGTTCACCATTTTGAGGTCAACACAAATTGTCCAGTTGTGCTCATGGTATTTTAGCAGGTGAATCACAGTTTTAATGTCATTATACTCCTCTCGTAAGCACACAGAATGACCCACTGGAACAGCTGCATAGACATTACCATTATGTAGTAGCACACACTTCAGGCTACGCTTACAACTATCTAGAAATAATCGCCAGTCATTTGGACTATACAATGGAATCCCTAATTCCTGGAGAAGACCCGGGATATTATGACAGTAAACAAACTTATTCTCCTCTGTAAAGAATGGCACAAAATCCTGTTCCCGCTTTCTGAAGTCTGAAACTTTTGTGGTCTGGTTCAGTAGAGCCTTTTCTTGCAACCTAGAAGCTAGAACTTCTGCTGCATTTTTGGAGAGACCCAAATCACGCACAAGGTCATTCAGCTCTGGCTGACTAAACTTCTGAGGGGTTGATGACTCTGGTGTACCATCAGAAGAATCGTCGGAATCTGCAAGTATTTCTTGAGTTTCATGTTCACTCTCTTGGTCTTTGTCGCTTCCCTCCTCTTCAGCTGGAGACAACCCATTAAAAACTGGAACTGGTAGCTCATCAGAGTGCAAAGTAGGTCGAATTGCTGAAGGGATACTAGGATACGATATTTTATGTCTGTTTTTCTTGCCAACACCCTTCGTATTGATCAGACAAAAATAGCAGTCAGTTGTGTGGTCCTTCGGTTCTCGCCAGGTCATGGGAATTCCGAACGGTAAGCCCTTACGTTTTCCTTTTGTCCAGTCACGCAGCATTTCTTCGCAGTTATGACACACAGCATGTGGAGCCCATTTTTTGTCTTGGTCGCCAAGAGTAAGTCCGAAGTACGCTTTATAGCCGCGCCTCACAAACGATGTTATATTGCGCCTCTGACGAATAAGCGTGAAGTATCCACAAATATAACAGAAGGCATCAGGTTTGTTCACACATTGATTTCTCTTTGTAGCCATGACCAAATCTGAAAGAAAAAACAGACAAAATTATATCTCCCTATTGATACCATAATCGTGTAATTAATTAATTTGACCGCAAACGGCTAGAATGTAAAACCTCAAATTACATGAAAACTGGAGCATGCAGAACAAAACTGGTTTCAAATATGAAATCAGCAGATCAAAAATGGTAAGAAACAGTAAAGAAATCTCATGCAACTGGGAATTATAAAAAATTTGTTGTCCTGTGTTATCAAAGCAAGCATTGGAGATGCAAGAGAAGTTGTAGCAGATCACGTTAGGGTTGTTGGAGGTGTAGACAAGATCCAACTTAACATTCATTACCTTGATTTCGAACAGGAGCATGTTGTCGGCGCAGTCTCTGTATTTTATTGTGACTTTCTAAAATCGTTCAAATCTTGTGGCTGTTTTACACATGGCAAAAATTGGGAAGTGATCTGAGATATTTCTTTGAATAATTCCACTTACAAAAGTTGTTAGGAGTGTTGTTAGTCCAGATATGATCGATCACAGTGGCAGAGGTGGCTGTTACTCTGGTGGGTTTGGTTATTGTGGTGGAGAAGAGCTTAGAATGACAGGTAGCAAAGTCTGTTACTGAGGTGTCCGTCTCTGATTTTAGAAAATTATGGTTGAAATTTCCTATTACGTAATAAAGTTTTCTCTTCGACCTTATGATAGAGATTAGTTCCGATAATTTATCAAGAACGTTTCTTACAATGGTATAGGGCCTTCTGTAAATTACTCCTACCAGAATATTTCACGTATCGTTACTTATTTAATGGTTAGCTAAATCTGGTTTGAAGTTCAGAACAGGTCGCCAAAGGTACGAGTAAATAGATTTGTGCAGAAGGACGTATAATGAACAGATTCCTCTAGTAATTAATTCCACTTAACTCACTATTGTCTTGAGAGGACTCGCTGTTGGGCTGAACTATGGCAGATACAATGTTATTTTCACTGTTTATAGTTATGTAGTGACAAAAACTATTAAATTATTATTGATTATTATTATTATTATTATTTTATTATTATTTTATTATTATTATTTATTTGTGATAGTGTTACAGACTAGAGTAATTACACGATACTTGGCATAGAAGACCAGTAAAAACATCTACTGGGCAAAAAAAAATAAAAGAAAAAATCGTCATTTTTTTTTTAGGTAAAATTGAGTCAATAATGCAGATTCATCCCTACTAATATACAAAGAAGAAACCCTTATAATAGAGAACAGAAAAAGGTAAATACAGATAAAATATAAAATAAGAAGTCGTCAAAACTCACTCGATGAAAGTCGTTATATATGAAGTGAAAAAAATCTATGGGCTCATATACAAAATTAAGAATTAGAGAATTGATAAAATAAATGTTGTTGTTTTTTTTTGTAGAGGGTCTAAATATCAGGTCATCACTAATGGCAGGTCATCACTAATGGGGTCAAAATATTAGCTTATAAATGAAGTCAGTATACCAATTCACATATGGGGTCAGGATTTTAGTTCTTAAATGGGGTCAGAGTATCAGGTCATCACAAATAAGGCCAGACTATTCGGTCACTATATGTTAATTTGATCACGGGATAGAAACCCTTGGAGATTGCTTGGGTGTTCCTGGCTGCATAATTTTCTCGTTTCACCACAACCCTTCAGCTCATTAATGACTTCATGTTTGTCTGGCCACAAAGGGAAAGAATTATGTCTGTCTTGAGCACTATCCACCCCTCCATATGCTGTATTAAGGAAAGGAAGATAATAGAATGAGAGAGAGAGATATAGATAGAAAGTTGAATAGATTGAGAGAAAGAGAAATGGTAAGAGAGAGAGAGTCTTGCAGCACTCAATCTATCTCACACATCGTTCATATGGAATTAACTTTTAGTACTTCAACTGCTAGGTTCATTAAGTATCGTTCACTAAGTTTAAGTTTCATAGCTCAGTAAAATTAAGACTTTTTGCTGAAAAAACAAAGAGAAGAATAATCATCAAGATTTTTAGATAGTTGTCAGTAAATCTATGAATCAGAACACCAGAGGTCACGAAGTATGTTGTGTGAACATTCGCTGCTTTACGACGGAAATTACGTAATTTTCGGCAAACTGTACAAACTCACTCGGAACAATTTGGGACCGTTAGTGAGTTCTTCTGTAGGCTCAGCAGAAATATCCACATATTTTCCAGAGTTTTTTTTTTTTTTTTTTTTTACTTGGATTAGCCCACCCGGGCACAGGTCACTGACCCACACCAGGGCCTGGGGGGCGAAAATATAATAATAATAAATAATAATGATAATAATAATATCTATTATTATTATTATAACAACAATTAATAAAATTAATAGCAAATTAATCAAATACAAATAAAATAATAATAATAATAATAATAATAATAATAATAATAATAATAATAACGACAAAATAATCAAGAGTGAAAAACGAGATACATTACGTATGTTGAGTTGTCCAAGTAAGAGAAACAATTGAGACCCTGCAATTGTGTGTAAATAAGGCAGAAAGTCAGATGAGCAACCTGGGACTTGGTCACAATTTTCGTGATGCCATGTGGCAGCAGGGTCTACCATTAGACAACACATTATACTTCTAATATCTTCCCAGGCGGTAATACCTCCCTGATTGGTAGCTGGTTACTACCTACTACTTGTAAATAGGAAATAAAATCCAATTTCTACCGGCCTATCAGAAAAAATATATACTCAATATTAAATGTTCAGACAAACGAAAGAGACATGTTCTCAGTACCTGCGACCACCTCGACTTCTGCCTTACTGCCTCATCTGACCTTCATTTTATATTCACCAATTATATCATAAGGATGTGTATAATATATATTGTTTATTGTGACTATAAATGTAGATAACCATAATACAAGCAACAAATGAAGAACTTCGAAGGTAACCTAATTTAAGTTAACGTAATATATTTATAGTTGGGTTATGTTATGATGTGTGATTTAGGTGGATTGATTTAGGAAATAGATGATAATATTTGGGATATAGGCCCCCAAATTCAGGACTCTTTACTAAAGAAAAAGTCGCCTGAAAATGATGCTTTGTTGAAACTTTTTTTTTATAAACAAATTACATTATTGTAAAATCTGTAAAGTATTTCATGAGACTTCGCGACTTCGCCGGAAATAACGTCATATGTTTGGGGTAAGGAAGCCATTAAATTTCATATCTTTTTTTTTACGTCCTATTAAAGTCTTCCACTACCAAGATTATTTAGCAGCTCTCATTTGGTCTTTGTGTTAGGCGCCTCAACCACCAGGAATATTAAACTCCAATCTCAAGTCTTAGGATTTAATTTATTTTGTTTTACTTTTACAAGTTTAGGATGACACCAAGCATCAATATGAGGATCTCGTTAATGAAAGAAAAAAAAATATAATCACAATAACTAATCAATCCAGGCGTCTACCTCGTGTGTGAACGATTACATACCTTGCCTCCATAGTAACATTTGACCACAACAATAACTGTGGTATAAACATTTTTACTACAGTTACTACAGCGCCTATCTTCCATATTGACCAAATAACATCATTAATATTATACAAAGTCATGTAAATTTATATAAACCTCAATATACTCTAATAATTAATCATCTTTTGTACAATGGATAGGTGTCAACAATCACTACAACAACGTTACTGGGAGTCGCATCAATAATAATGTATCCCAAATGAATTATGTTGTGTTAATGATAATATAACGTTTTGTGAAATGATAATGTGAATTTATATACGAGGTGTATGTGTATGTGTGTGTGTGTGTGTGTGTGTGTGTGTGTGTGTGTGTGTGTGTGTGAGTATAATTTATCATCTTGTATATGTGTCGATAATAAGATATTCTCGTATATACTTCTGTGTAATTATATAATTATTAATATTTCTGCCTGTCTGTCTGTCTGCCTATCTGTCTGTATATATTGCTACATCAATCCAGAGGCACTATAGCATCATTCCCTGGCCTCTGTTCACCATCACTTTCACTTTCACCATTGTTACGTGTCAAAAGGGTAAGGCTCGTAACAAACAAAAAGTGAAGGTATTTTAAGAGAATTACAATATATGGATCTTAAATTTGTATCGAGAACAACTCCAACTACGGTGTAATGTATGGATTGAATGCAGCCCCTTTTAATAAATGAATACTTGATGATTGGAGTAAAGAAACTTAAATAAAAAGTATAACTCTATTTACAAATGCTTACCACTAATAACAAAGACAAAGCTAATCACATGAGCATACTAGATTACTTTAAGGTTGCCAATATCACTGACAACTAAATCAATACACGATTCAAGAACAAAAATACATAAAACACTGAATACATAAAACACTAAATACAGCCAGCCAGCCTCAACAATGAATACCATAAGCACGTCACCCGATCGATCGAAGACAGAAATCAACTGACAACACGGGCCAGTACAAAGGTCCGGAGGTTACCCAAGCTTGAGTGCTACTCCCAGCCAGCTCTGAAGCCCTCGGCTTTATAGGGGTTGCTGACTGAGCAGACTGACCCAAACATCGTACTTGAACCAACGTCTCATTGTTAATGTTATTACAGTGTTACTGACTTTAATATTATAACTTTTCACACATAAGAACATAAGAACATAAGAATGGAGGAAACTGCAGCGGGCCTATTGGTCCATACTGGGCAGTCCCATTTACACCCAACCCCTATACAAAATACAAAACAAAACAATGTAATTTTAGTTAGGAAAAATATAAAATTATACAATATATATATCAAGAATACATACTCACTTACAATAAGTTTGGCAGGAGTAAACAGCTCATTCAGTAATTTTTTAATTGTTTTAATATTTTTTTTTAAAGGTGGGGAAAGGATGGAAGGCATGCTGGGGCCCCAAGGCACAGCCAGACATGAGGGATAGAGAAGTCACGACAGATAATCGTGGGGAGAAAGTATGGAAAAGAAGTTTAATGAGTTAAACAGAGGGGGACGACACCCCTTATTTTATATATTACAGATTTTGTTGGCTAACTAAGCTAACCTAGGATTTAGGATGAGGTTGAACAATGGTTACTTTAGTAGACAATGACTAGTTTGATTTTACAATTACAAGTTTATTAACATCTTATACTGTATTACGTTATGGACTCGCTAGATTGTGACTTGTTAAATGTGAACTTATATCATCTAAGTTTTAATCTAAGGTGGATCACTGTGGCGGACATAGATGGGTCGCGGGTTGGGTTGTTGTAGTGCGGGCAGACTCTTTGGCCACCAGGCGTGGGGTCGCCCTCCGTTGATGTCTCCCCCGATTAGGTGGTCTGGGCTGTTAGGGTCGTCCTGGAGCTTGTCCCAAACCTTCTTCCCTAGGCGATGGAACCTGACGTTGAGGGCCTCTATTTTATTAATTAGGTGGATGGTTTCCACTGTCTCCTGGTAGGGTGGCGCTTGGCCACTGGCTGACCTCAAACACTTGTTTTGGAAGCTCTTTAGTCAAGTCTAGTGTAGTATAGTCTAGTCTAGCCTAGTCTTCCCGAGTGTGACGAGTGGTATATGTGGGTACTCCAACACAGGCCTTACTAGCGCCTTGTACAGGTGAACTTGTATCTTCTCAGGCATCAATTTAAAACGTTTTAATATGGCTGCAGCGACTTTGGCTTTATTTAGTCTGTCCTTCACGTGGGGAATGATGCCCGTCCGAGAGATGATGAGGCCGAGCAACCTGCCTTGTTTAGAGTACTCAATCTCTTCGTCGTCGATCATCAATGGCGCCGGCTTGAATTTGGCTATGGGTATGACCTCGAATTTTGTTTTACTTGTTTTTATTTTCCATTTATTTTCATACTCCGAGATATCCTCTATTGCCCGAGCAGTGAGTCGCGCCATTCTTTCCGTGGATCTTCCTGGGCAGGTGACGATCCGTGTTACATCGTCGGCATACATGACGTACTCTCTGCCGACAATTGGGGTGGCAGGTCAGCAGTGTAGAGTGAGTAAAGGGTTGGTAAAAGACAAGAGCCCTGAGGCACGCCGCTCGAGAGTGAGAATTCTTCTCCACAATGTTCTTCCATCTTGATTTTGGCTCTGCGGTCCGTAATGAAGTTGCACAGCAGGCGCGTCAGGTTTTCGGGTATACCCCAGTTGTATCAACTTATATTGCAGCCCCGCGTGCCAAACCTTGTCAAACGCCTTGCTGACATCCCTCAGTACTATGTTGCACTGCAGGCGGCCAGTCATGGCGTTGGTGATCTGCTCGTAGTCCTGGGCTATGGCGGTGGATGTGCCTCGGTACTGGCGGAAGCCGAACTGGCGGGGATGATGCACGTCTTCGTCCTCCAGATACATCCGAAATCGCTTGTTTACTATTGTTTCGAGGATTTTGGCAGGTACCTCTAGCAGCGATATTGAACGAAAGTTTTCGACTTTGTTTGGAGGCTTTCTTGCTTTTGGTATGAGGCGAATAACGGCGATATTTAACATCTTAGGGAAGTATCCAAGAGGCGAGGCAGGCGTTGCATATATGAGCAAGCCTCTCTATCATGTTTTAGGGGAGTTGAGCCAGGATCTTCTTGTTAATGTTGCTTTGTCCAGGTAATTTGTTTTTAAACCTTTTTATGACGGCTGACACATCTGCAGGAACTATGCGCTCCGTCAGGTAGCTTTTGTCCACCAGTCTAGTGAAGTCAGTCCGTGGGAGAGGCTGGAACAGGTGCTGATGGTCCGGCAACTGACCTAAAATGTCCTCCTCAAACTCCCTGTCGTAGCCCTCGTTCTCCTGTTCACTAATGGTAAAGATCTTCCGTAAATATCGCTGATGTAATTGTTCTTGGTTTTCCTCCTCGAATATTTTCACCCATCAGTCGCTTGATCCCTTTCCAGAAGGCAGCAGAATCGCGGTGATTGTTGGCTGCCTCCCACACCAAGGCGGCCCACTTTTGTTCATGTAGACGTTTGCTCTCGTGCTGGATGTCCGTCTGTAGCTCTCGGTACCGGTCTCTCAGCTCTTGAGTCCACCCGCGGATACTGGCTTGCTGTCTCACGTGATCGTACTGGACACTGAGCTGCCTCAGCTGGTGACTAGTGTGAGGATGGGGAATGGTCCTGTGAGCGGTGGTCGGGATGTTGTTGTCCATCTCCATCTTCACATCCGTGTACCATTGTTCGACCGCGTCGTCGTTGTCATTGGGGTTGGCTTCTTCCAGGTTCCTCCCCTGCTTGAAACATGAGAGACTCCTTCAAGGAGCCCCAGTCTGCCCGTTTGAGGTTTGACCTGATGGTGGCGGGATCATAATGGAATTGGATGAGAGCGTCACGACGACTGGCAGGTGATCGCTGGTACTGATGGGTCCGGCGGTAACGTGCCTGTTCAGGACGGCCTCGTTGTTAGATATTATGTTGTCATACAGCGCCACACCGACGTTGTTCTCATTATCGTGTCCGAGTATGGCGTGGCGCGCATATAAGTCCTCTATGATGTATGTTGGTTTTCTGTGGCGTAGCAACTGGTTGAGGTATTGTTCGGGTAAGTAAGAACGTCTGGGAGGTAGGTACATTGTGCATATGATAACTCCTAGAACTGCATCCTCGAAGTCTGGCAACACTCTGTGACTCAGCCGTGACCTGAGATTTGCGGTGACGTTGGAGCTGTGATCCCAGGGGGACTGACTGGCCACGTTGGGGCGACGGTTATAGTGACTTTTGCCTAAGTCAGGGAGGTTATGGTCTATTTCTGGCGTGGGTCGAGTTCGTCGATAAGTCGTTTAGTGGGTTACTGGCTTCAGGATTTCTTTTTTAAGGGACTTTATCGCTTATTTCAACAGCTGCAATGTTGTCCCTGGCTAGTGTCTCGTTGAGGTGTTTCGAGAATGAACCTGGATGAATCATGTTCATGTGATGGGGCATGCAGGTAAGACAAGTATATAGTGGTGGCTTTGGACTCGTCTAGCTGTGGAGAGAAGACACTCCTGATGCTCTCCGTCACTGCGTCCCTCATGGCGCCCAGTGACTCAGTAACTGCCTGTTTATTGAGTCCTTGATGGTTCTTATCTCTGATTGCAGGACTTCCATGGTCTCGCTGACATAGTTGAATTTTTGTGAGTCTGCTTGAGTTTCTTTCAGAGCGTCTTTTAGGGCTGGGCTGAGAGCCATGATCGTTGACTGAGTGGTCCTTTCTATGGTGTTAGAAATTTGCCTGGTTTCTTTTTGCTCGGTTATTTCGGTCAGTTTCTTCTCTGTTTCTTGAGTTACTTGTTTCCTGACCAGACAGGTGGCAGAGAAGGTCCTGTGGCCACCCTCGCAGACGACACACTTTTTGATGGTGCTACGGCAGTCTTTGTAGAAGTGTTGATCAAATGAACACTCAGAGCACATGACCCCCTGCAGGGAGCAGTTCTTGGTCATGTGGCCATTGTATTTATAGCACTTCATACATATTTGGATGGGCGTATACATTTAATATTCAATATGGTGTGGTCAGATGGAAGTGCCATATGCATAGAGCCCCTTCTCCTTCATTCTTTTTGCATCCGTTGTTTCTGCAAAGCGAACCTTTGTTATATTATGGGCATATGTAGGATACACCTCCACAACATCTTTGTCCAACTTCTTACATACAAGGGTGAGCTTGGCGCCGTATTCCCGTGGGACAATGACCTCGTAACCGTTAGTTTTCACTTTGTCCATGGCACTAGACTTAAGTATTTTATCAGCATCTTCATTTGTTTCTGTGAGGACGATGTAACCAAATCTCAGATCGTCAAGTCTATTTATCCTCACCCCTAGGTCGCTTAATAGCCTTTTTAGCCCTATCCGAGACCCCTGGGTCGGGGTTCCGGAGATCTTCACTCACATTTTGGCCATGGTCAGTAACATACATGAAAATCCTACCTAATCTGTCCACCTCAGCTAAACTTAAGGATGTCGCTCCTTCTGTCCGCTTGCTGGGCTAGTAAAGATGGGTCTAGGGGTAGGGTGAACAGACAATTCCCTGACGGGGCCAAGGCAAGCCCTAACACCTAACAATGATAGGTCATGGAGCACTGCCGAATCCCTAACAGAAGATGTTGCCACCCTTACTGTTTCGACTCAGCCCCCTTGCGGCTCTGCCCGCAGGTTTCGCGTCGCTACGATGTTATTTACTTAGACTTGAGCAAAGCATTTGACAGCGTACCGCATCAGAGGCTTCTGAGAAAAGTTAAGGCTCATGGTATCGAGGGGAAAGTTATAAATTGGATAAAATCATGACTAACCGATAGAACGCAGAGGGTCAGCGTAGTTGGTGTTAAATCTGAGTGGGGCTGTGTAACCAGTGGGGTTCCCCAGGGGTCAGTACTAGGCCCACTCTTGTTCATAATCTACATAAACGATCTAGATACTGGGATCAGCAGTGGCATAATCAAGTTTGCGGATGACACTAAAATAAGGCGGCAGATTAATTCAGGGCAGGATGCAAATGCACTACAGGAGGATTTAAATAAACTGCAGAAGTAGTCAGAAAAAATGGCATATGAAATTCAACACCATCAAGTGCAGCGTACTTAATATTGGAAGAACAAATACTGTCAATGTATACAGCCTTAACAACATCAACCTAGAGAAGTCGACTTGTGAAAGAGACTTAGGGGTACTTGTAAGCCCGGACGTACGGCCTACAAAACAGTGCGTTAGTGTTCGAAATAAGGCAAACAGAATATTATGTTTTATATCTAGAAGTGTAAGTAATAAGAGTGCAGAGGTCTTATTGCAACAATATCTTGCGCTAGTCAGGCCGCACCTCGAATATGCGGTTCAGTTCTGGTGCCCTTATTATAGAATGGATATCAATTCAATGGAGTCGGTGACGAAAATGATTCCGGGACTTAGAAACCTTCCATATCAAGATAGGTTAAAGAAACTAAACTTGCATTCCCTAGAAAGACGAAGAGTGCGGGGAGATATGATAGAAGTATTTAAGTGGGTGAAAGGAATCAATAAAGGGGATATAGATAAAGTTCTCATAATATCCGAGCAGGATAGGACTCGGGGCAACGGATTTAAGTTGGATAAGTTTAGGTTTAGGAGGGAGATAGGAAGGAGCTGGTTCACAAATAGGGTGGTGGACGAGTGGAACAAGCTTAGCAATTTTATAGTCAGTGCTGGAACGCTGGAAAGTTTTAAAAAAGGAGGCTAGATAAAGTCATGGATGATAGAGAGTGGTAGTAACTCTCGACAGGAGCTGCCATGCACAGGCCAACCGGCCTATTGCAGACTCCTTATTTTCTTATGTTACCAAACAGCAGGGACTCTATGCGAAAGGATAGGATAGGGAAGAAGCGCAGTGTACAAGAATAATAATATCCATGTACAACAACAAGATAAAGCAGCCAGAGCGGACCCAACGTGAAAAACAAGGCCGACAGACATAACGGTCAGCAATTTGAACATGAGCAGGAAGCGACGAGCTGCACGTCCGCTCACTATGAAGGTTGGGTGCGCTCTGGTGATTGGCAGGGTTGCCAAATCGGATTTTCAAATGTCGCTAGGCTGGTACCTAAAAGTAGCTAAATGTCGCTAAATCTTCCATGGAAAGTCGCTAGCTATTATTCCCCCCCTTCAGTAATTTGATGCAACTTATATTTTCATAATGTCGACTATAATGGCGGAGTATAAATAAAATGCATTATGTAAAAATAAAAATATTATTTTTTTTAAAGTTTAATGTGCACACTTACCTATTATTCAATAGTAATTGCATCCCAGTCCTCTTGGTAGTGTAAACAACTGTAGAGCTGGAAGCATGTGAAGTGCTTGGTTCAGGTTCTCTTGTAACTGTGTGCCTCCACAGTCCCTATCTTTCTTAAAATATCACTAGGAAGTTCATAACTTGCACAACAGGTGTTCTGTCTTTTAACCCATACTTTATTGTAAGAATTGCCTTTAATGTCGATAGTTTCATTTTGTTGCGCAATTTTGATTTCACAAAGTTCATACTACTAAATGTGCGCTCTACATCTGCGTTTGAATGCGGAAGAGATAAGGCAGCGAGTGCAATTTCAGCCAGATCATGGTAAGGGTTTTCACCTGTCGCATCTCTGTAAGTTGCCACTTCTGACCACAATTTTAGGGTGTTAGATGTTTCTGTCCAGATTGTGTGATGCAGTTTTTTCCACTGGAAATCAATCTTGGTAAGGGTGCTGGAATCTTCTGTAAATAAGTGTGCCAAACCAAGTATATCTGATTTAATAGGCTTCAAGCATTCATCGGCATTCAGAAAAGAAATAGACTGCAGCACACGAATGTTGTCAGGTAAGCGTTGACCAAGTTGATTTATGAGTTCAACCCGTTCAAATGTATTGTCCCTGTAACCCCGTTGCTATATATTATGGCTCGAAATTAGGAAAACCGAGTATTCATGGACAGTCCAAAAATATCCAGAAAGTCGCTAGACTTCTGTGGATATCTCTAGATTTGAGATAAGTCGCAAATCGCTCTAAAATGTCGCTAGAAAAAAACAAAAAACTCTAGATCTAGCTACAAAGTCGCTAAGTTGGCAACTCTGGTGATTGGTTGTCAAGGGTAGTTCTAACCTATGTTGCACGTAACACCATCAACACGACGGTATTTCATCACCAAATCACTCACTATGTGCATATCACCATCACATACATCTATTTACATTTTCAGTCTCTGTTTCACCATTATGATTATTATTATTTTTTTGGAGAAGGCATTTATTCACTTTTTGCATTTCAAATATACCGCATTATCATTACTCGCCATTTCCTGCTTATTTTCACCATTATGAAGCGAAATACACAAAACTTCAGCGTAACAAAGCTCGCCTCATTATTTTTATGTCACAATCACCCAAAAACTCCAAGATAAACTTTCAGAAAATCAATCACCATCTTGCTTCACCAGCCATCATCACCAAGTAAGACTTTTACTTACCAGTAAATCCATTCACCATCAGCTAAACATTTATACATGTACATTACTTAACCTTTAAGACAATCATCACTTAGCATTCTCATTTCACCATCACCAGCAAATATGGAGTAAGGCATTAATTCTTAGACATTCAATCACCTTTAAACACCACCATCACTACAAGCATTCAAAAATTTTGCAGTGTATATATATATATATATATATATATATATATATATATATATATATATATATATATATATATATATATATATATATATATATATATATATATATTTTTTTTTTTTTTTTTTTTTTTTTTTTTTTTATAGGACAGCTGCTCATCATTCACATTCTCACTTCACCATTAGATGAAACCACAAAACAAAATATTGTCAGAAGATGACACTCACACTTAACATACTCAAGTTCACCATCATGGAAACCACAAAGTGCTTTATCAGTTCTCCCACATGCATTCACCAGTCCTCTTTCCCCCGGTCACCAGCACGACTATCGACAAGTTCACTTTGAAGGACACTGTTCTGACTCGCTCACCAAATTTCAATCCCCTTCTTCAGCTACAACAGATAACTTCTGCGTCAGATGAACCATCGCTTTCCCTTAACTTTCTCCCACAACTCCTTTAACTTTCCCTTTACTTGCGACACAGATATGGGAGATAATTCTCTCTCTCTCTCTCTCTCTCTCTCTCTCTCTCTCTCTCTCTGACAGATACAGATGGCAGTCAGAATGAGATGATCTTAATGTGTCAAGTAAAGCCAATGACTCTCCTCGTGATACAAATATGGATGATGACTCTCCTCGTGATACAAATATGGATGATGACTCTCCTCGTGATACAAATATGGATGATGACTCTCCTTGTGACACTGATATGGATGATGACTCTCCTCGTGATACAAATATGGATGATGACTCTCCTTGTGACACTGATATGGATGATGACTCTCCTTGTGACACTGATATGGATGATGACTCTCCTCGTGATACAAATATGGATGATGAGAATCCTTGTGACACAGATGTGGATGATGACTCCTTGTGACACAGAGGTGGACGATGACTCTCCTTGTGACACAGATGTGGATGATGACTCTCCTTGTGACACAGATGTGGATGATGACTGTCCTTGTGACACAGACGTGGATGATGACTCTCCTTGTGACACAGATGTGGATGATGACTCTCCTTGTGACACAGATGTGGATGATGACTCTCCTTGTGACACAGAGGTGGATGATGACTCTCTTTGTGACACAGATGTGGATGATGACTCTCCTTGTTACACAGATGTGGATGATGACTCTCCTTGTGACACAGATATGAATGATGACTCTCCTTGTTACACAGATGTGGATGATGACTCCTTGTGACACAGAGGTGGACGATGACTCTCCTTGTGACACAGATGTGGATGATGACTCTCCTTGTGACACAGATATGGATGATGACTCCTTGTGACACAGAGGTGGATGATGACTCTCCTTGTGACACAGAATTGGATGATGACTCTCCTTGTTACACAGATGTGGATGATGACTCTCCTTCTTACACAGATGTGGATGATGACTCTCCTTGTGACACAGATATGAATGATGACTCTTTGTGAGTAAACAAATTGGATAACTAAGTTACAAGTTAATTAATTAATTAACAATCTAAGTAGTACCAATTTACTACAATACATGACAACTAACTGAACATAAAACTGACTAACAAGCTGACTGAGTAAGTAACTCCAGATATGTTCAGTCAACAAAACAATGTTCTGCACCCCTGGGTCTGACGGCCTTCACAACGATCACTGACTGAGGCCATGTTCATTTGGTAAGATTGGTACTTCTGATTGTGATGCATTGTGTAACTATTACGATGTATAATGTATAGCAAATACAGATAAATTAACAGGAATCACCCTAGTAAACGAGTGTTATTCAGAATTCTTGGTTCGGTGTGTGTGTATATGACCGAAAAGGGGCGTATTTTATTTTTTATTTTTATTTTTTTACTATACCTTTTGAAGCTCTCCGACAACACAGATATTGTAGACCTGCCGACCTTGTTCGCCAATTAGAACCCCAGTAAAGGAGGCATTTTAAATTATCCACCAATGATAACCCGATAAATGTAGATATCTTTCAGTCACCACTTAACAGGAGACGTACATAAAGTTAACGTTGTTTTTTATGGTAACATAATAAACATGGCAAGGGGAGGGGAAGATAGGATATGTCATAAGGAAAGGAAATAACATAGAAAAACTCTTTTTCATTTAGTGTTTTATCTCCTGTGTCATAATGGCATTCGAGGATACATTCTGCATCCATTAACACTTGGAGAAGATCGTTAACCGAGTGTTTTGTGTGTGTGTGTGTAATTTACCTTTCGAAACAAAAAGATATATTCGGACCGAAACTTGTTTTTAGGATCAATCAAGTTACAGCAACCATTGTGTTATTATGTCTTATGCCTGACCCCAAGAACGTGGTTCTCTTGACCTGTTGGCCAATGAATGGGTCTTAATATAAAAACCCTAATAAATGCAGGTCTCGAATGTTCACCAATGGGAACTAAGAAAATCAAACCATTTAATTCGTCAGCCAATGATATCCTCGAAAAATGCCCTTCAGTAACTCTACTAATGGCTACTTTCTACTTTTCTCCGGATGAATACCATTCCAATCAGCACTTATGTTCTTCGATTACTTATGGTGAGTAGTCTATGGGTGACAGTCACTTTACTATCAGCAAAAACTTTTTAATATTAACTCGTTATCCAATAAGACATTACACTCCGTCACAGAATATTTTCCACAAAATTAATCAATCTAGATGTCAACATTTTCTCGAAAATAAAACAAATAAAAAATTCAACAGTCTATTATATCGTGGTGTGCTTCTTCAGTCAACAATATTTTACCATTAAGATGATTTCATTATTCTGTCAGTTGTGGAGTTGAGGCCGCCAACTGGCTTGCTCATTAATGGTTCGGAAAAAAAAACATAATTTTCTACCTATTAAAAGGTCCCTCATCATTTGTGCTGTTGCTGCTGCTGCTGCTTTTTTTTTTAAACGTGGCCTCCAGCCTCCCCCAGTAGTTACACCTTCGCTGCCATTTTATTATTTTAAAATAAAATTTCCTATTACAAAAGTAGCTACCCTAGTTGAGTTAGTTGAGCCGCAGATCTATACCCACATGAATCTGACCGACGTATATGTATGTATGTGTGCGTGTGTGCATGTATATGTACGTGTACATGTATATGTGTATGTATATACGCATATGTATGTATATGTGTGTGTGTGTGTGTTTACATATATGTATATGTACTGTCAATGAATATGATGCAAATCTTTGTGTACGAACCTCTGTCCTGCATGGCAGTGAACAGTGACATTATCCATATGAATCTGACCTCTATACATTTATAGTTGTTAATGAATATGATGTATTTCTTTGTGTATGAACCTCTGTCCTGCGTGACAGTGAGAAGTGATACCACCCTCAGTGTCAAGACCTGACTGAATTACTCAGAATAGGCAAACTGTACTACAAGCTCTGCCAATAAATTTGTTAAACCAAAAGCAGATCTATGTGGCATTCAGTGACTGTTGCTTCAAAGTCAATATCTGCAACGGTTGTCGGCTTTGCGGCCGAATATCTCGTTCCCCTGAGGCAAAGCAATGCAGACGTAAGCAGAGAGAACAGTCGACATTTCAACCAGGCTGCAACGTATCTTCTGGGTTGCTGCTTCTGCTAGGGTAACACCTCGGCAAGTCTTGTATAGAAACATCGTGCTAGTTTGTGAACACCAGAGGAGTGAAGTTGCCTTGATCAACATTATGAATTCCCTCCCCATTCATCCTGTTTTTGTCATTCTCGTTATTATTCTGTTCAACATTGAAAGCTAGGTTATGGTGACATGCGGCCAGTGTGTCGAAAATCCTTATGTCAAAGAAGGCTCGCAGTCTCCAAGTCCAGAATCCACGAGCACTGACGCCCACACGGGCTTCGTTGTATGTGTTTGAAGTCCTGCTATGGTGATTCTGACCGTCCAAAGGAAGGAGGATCTGTTCCACCGTGACATCATTGCAGATTTCCTTCAACATATATGCTGTGAGATCCCTTACTTCGTCATGCCTCATGCATATGAAGCCCCCCTTTCTTGCACACCAAGGCGTGGGCGATGTCATAGGAAGAGCCACATCTTGTTTCTTAAAGCCTTTTGCCCTTATCGGTAAAGTTGTTATCCAGTTTCAGGCGCCCACCTCTTGCATTATATCAACTTTTTTTCTTCAAGTTCTCTGACAACTGAAGCACCAGTTGTTGAAATTTATCACACTGGGTGTGCTGCCGTTCTGTCGTAATGGACCATCGAATCCTGTTTAATTCCTTGCTATCAATCTCACTTGTTGCATTCTGAGCTATTATGTGCTCAGTGAGGGTTGCCGTGAGCTTGACAGAGTTCTGATGATCGGTGACAGCAAACTCCTCTGGATTAGTCAATCCCATTCCTCCCAGTCTCGGTATTAGTACAAGGAGTAACCTTTCCGTTGAGGTGAAATAATGGTTTTTCACTAGTGTTGGGATAAAAGCGACATTGATGGCTTCTTTCAGAGAATGGAGGAGGGGTCTGATATCGGGGATACAGTAGTGCGCATCAGGTTGCTTGACTCCATTGATGAATGCCGCAAATGCTGCAAGCGGCTCAGGCTTGGCAATATCAGACAGAGCATGGATATCTTTCACACACTCATTTGCCTTTCCCGTTACGTACTCGGTCTTAATAGTTCGTGTAGATTACCGCACCTAGATATCTTTGGCCACCCTTTGTAATTTTGACTTCACTTCCGTTGAACACCTCTGTAGCCCGGTCATGGTATTCTGGCTTCACAATAAGGATGGACTTGCTGGCATTTGGGTGGTACCCTATTTGTGGACCACGTGAGTTAACTGATCCCACCACTTTTTGATGTCCTCCATTTTTTCTGCATATGCCACCCGCTTGACCTTGGTTATTTCATAGTTTATTGTGTGTTGGAGCACGGACAGACCAATTGCGTACATTGCCATGGCGACAGGATCCCTCGGCATAGTTCCCTCAGTTGACTGTACGGTGATATATCCTCTTTGGGCATTGAAGCTAATTATATAGAGGTCTGTCGGGTACCTGTAGGTGTTTTCAACATACATTGCAATGCTTGGACACTTGATCTTATTTTTGTGCAGTGTAGCCTTGCGGTTGATTATGTTGAATGCGTTGGAAGTGTCAACCAGGAGTACTGCCTCACAATCACGCTGCTCAAATATCTTTATCATGGCATACTGTAAATAACAGCTTCACCTCCAGCCTGGTGACCAGCACATACTGGCAGGATCCCTGCAGCTGCCCTGATATCATCAATGAACATCTCCATTATGCATTTTCCAATGATCCGTCTCAGCACTTCCCCCACCCAGCGATTTTTGTTCAGGAGGATGAGGCGGCAGGCCGTCAGAGCTAGTAGATGATGGCAGCATGAGGTTGCTAGCTTTCTTGCAAGGGTGGAGGTGGCATTGTAAAGATCACTTGCTTCATCGCCAAACTTGTTAGTGCTGAGGATGTTTTTCCACCCGTCTGCATCGAGGCCTGAAGGACCCACACCTCTCTGTGTCTTAAGTGCTTTTTTCCAAACCAGCCCTCCTGTTATTTTCTAGAACATGGCAGCGTCTGGAGGAACATAGTTACTAGGGAACCTGATACCTTCCTCTGCACTTGCAGGGGGACGTTTTTCCTTTGGTTATTTTAAGGTTTCTCTGTTTATTGGCTATACACCATTGGAAGATTCCTGTGTGAGAGATCTTACCACCTAAGACACTTCCCACACGCATCTTGTTTCCAAACTTTCTGGCAACATCCTCAGTGACTTGCATTCCGTCTCCTATTAATTTAAGTCTTTCCTGCAGTGTTCTTGCCTCTTGTATGAGATCATCAAAAGCCCCGTTCTGTCACAGTGTTAATATTATCTTCATTGCTGCTACATTTCCCTTGCACTTACTCCTTGTGTGTGTCCTCTGGAAGAATAGATGGCGTATTAATGCCAATATATGAAGAGCCAATGGGGCCAGGGAGCTGCCGTGAGTGTAATTATGTATGAGGCGAGTCATCTCCCGGTTCAGTTCTATGGTAGCTCCACATTTCGGTGGATCAAAGAGGTTAATTGGACATCACCTGACAACTTCTGAGTAGGTTTCTTTGACCCACTTCTCTGCATCTTTCCCTAACATGCTTTCCCAATGCCGTGGCTATCTGTCATTCACCTAGTAGACATCTGCAGTCCATTGCAACTTTCCCTCTCCCCAATCGTTGCAACACTTTTACCACTGGTGTAATGGCCCTTGTTTCATAAACAGAAGTATTATATAAATGGGTTAATTACATTTGATTTATATGCTGATTCTTCCCCTGTAACTTTCCACTGGCTATGAGGTGACACGTTCCGTGCACGTGATAAGGAGTGCCCACGGGAAGTTGCGTTATATTATGCTGAGTAAAGGCATAAAGTAGCTGGCTACTGGCCACCTAAAGCTGGCAGTAACTTGATATCCTTGACTAGAGGAAGACGTTATTTGAGAGCCGCAGTGGATGGCGCCGTCTTCCCTCGAGGGAAGACGAAGTCCCTATTCTCCCTCGATGGGTCACTACTCAGAGTCAGACTCAAACACTTACATCGAACCGACGTTGATTCACGGCCTATATACATAGCCGCCGTCCTCTCTCTTCACTCTCATAAATAGTGGAAGTTACAGTTAATCTACACTCAGGAATTATACAAACAATACTTTTTAATAAAAGAAGAAACTTCAATTGAGTTTCGTTACTAAAGCCCAATATAATATATATGTGTAACAACCTGGTTAACTTTGAATTAACCAGCCGGTTCATATACGTAGCAGCTACGGTGGTGACGGATACATATCAGTCTACACTAGGGTGACAATAGTGCATAGGGGTGAATTGCTAAAATTGATTAAATGGAATGGCCATTGGTCCAATACTGCGTACCCATGAAAAAAGAACACAGGCGAAATCCTGGGTGATTTGGACAATATTTAGAGGTAGCTCAAGTCAATTGAAGTTTTATCCTTATAGGCAAAAAATACGAATATTCATAATATGCCGGTTTATTTTAAAATTTACATATTGAGCAAGTTTATGTGTACACTGTACATATAAATGATTAATTCCTTTTTAAAATGAAACTGCAGTGAACACGCTTACATCAATGGGTGGGAGAGGTGTGGACAACCCATTCATTGTTTTCGCTTTTTGCTTGTAAGGTCCTGTTTTGATGTCCCTGGTTGTGACCGCCTCTGCTCTTCAACAACCTGCAGCAGATGTTGACGCTGGTCTTCACTCTTCGTGATCTTGCTGTTGAATGCCTGTATCAAGGCAATCCCTCTCTCTGCAGTGTCGTTGATGACTCTGAGACCACCCACAACTGCGACGCCAGTTTTGAAGTCTTCATCATCAGACCATGTGTCAGGTTCCTTGGACAAAAAAGAAGTCTTCATTTTGAGACTTTCAAATAGAAAGTTTGATCCTCTAGAAGCAAAGTCTGAGAGCTGCTTTGTGGGAAGGGAAGATGTGGCAGGAAGAGCAGCACGTTTTGGTGAATCCTCGGTCGCCTTCCTCTCAACGATTGCCCGAACTATGTTTGTCTTCATTGTTGCATTAACTTGTGGATCGAAGAGTGCAAGACCCACCAAGCCTTCACTGAGGTACCACAGGTGACGACCGAAGACTGTGAGACATGTTCTTGATATTTTGACGTCGTGGTACTCTGACAGGTCTTGGAGGAGCCGCAAATCATTAGCAGGAGCGGAGGATGGAACGGAGGCCGTGAACCATGCACTGACATACACCTCTAGCACAAAGAATGTGAATCGTTTCAAGCCTAATGTCTCACGAGCAGTTAGTTTAAACTGATTAGCAAAAATCAGGATCTTCATGACATAAATGAGCTTAGCCATCCACCGTGCTCGGTGAAGTGCTCCGGGCCGTCGGAGATTAAACTTGGGTAGAGCTCCATCGAGACACCTGATTGCTAGCTCCAGTACCTCACGGTAATCATCACGTGGCTGCTGCTTCTTGCCCAGATGATGTTTCCAGCAACAGATGAGGTCATCTCGTTTCTCGTACAAACTTGGAGGGAGGTCTGAGAGAGGGCTGTAGTCATCTTGACTGATGTCCTTCCACTTATGCTTGAAGCGAGAGAAGAGAGTAATATCTGGTCCAGAGGAAGGCCCCATGCATTCCACATACGCTTTCTCGGCAACAAGCTCAAGGATGTGGTGACGACATGCGAGATGCAGAAGACGGCGGCCGAGTTTCTGCTCCAGAATGACACATGCCCCCGACAAGTGCCCAGTGTTTGAAGCTGTTGTGTCAAAACTGAGTGCTGAAACATTCTCTGATATTTTCCACTCTTCCAGCGCTGCACTGACTGCTGTAGCAATGGCCTGTCCAGTCCCTGACAATAGTTTCGGGACACCAAGCAGCTTTTCAGTATTGATTCCGGAGACAAGAATGGCGATTCGGTCAACACTCGCTCCTTGTTCATCAGGAATAATTTTTCCATCCCAGTGCACAGTGAGCACTTCAATAGGTTGAAATTTTTCTTTAATTTCGTTGGCAATCCCAGAACGGTGGGTCGCTCGCGAAGTACGCACTGTCTCATAGTTTAAAACTAGTTCCATTGGGTCATGACCTAGACTAGCAGCCGTGGCACTGACGATCCGGAGAGCAGAGCGGTGACTGATCCCAGTGCGGTCCAATGTACTTGACAATTCAGGGGTGATAACTTTGAGAGTAGCACGTTTACGATTGGAAGAAGATACCACTGGTGATATCGCTAGGGAACTTGTAGATGATGACGAGCTTGATTGTGATTCTGTTTCAGACGAAGAACCCAACTCATCATATTCAAGAGCAGAACTGGCTTGATTCTGTTGTAGAGATTGCTTACTCTTGCTTTCTTCCCGACGCTTCATGGAACAAGCAATCTTTTTGTCTACTCCTGCCATTACACCTCTTCTCCCTTTTTCTCGTTGCACTGCCAGGAATGCTCAGTCTTCTTTGATGGTCAAGAGCTGCATTGCCTTGGGGTGGGCAACATCGAAGAGGTCCTTTAACTCATCACAAAAAGTTTCCTCTTTCTTACGTTGTGTGTCTGTAGTGCGAGTGCAGTTTTTCTTAAGTCCCTTCCACATTAAAAAAAGATCCACTACCTTTCGTCCAATACTCTTCTCAGTTATGGTAGGAATCTGTGCTTTATTCCAGAAACTAATAACCGATGCTGCAACTTCACTCGCAGAATCATTCACTGTTTTCTTATGTTCATTGTGACCGTGGAAAAACAGACGTAGAACATCTCCTCTTGAAGGAAGTTGTGCACCCGTGATTTCGGTTATGTGTTGACCAATGAGCCAAACTTCAGTTTTTGAACGTGTACTCGCCATTGAACCTGAAACAAACAAAAACATTTATGTAACTTATGTTGTTACTGTTATGCAAACAACAGCACCCATAAAGCATACGGCATGCAAGATCACTTGTATAAAGTTTTTAAAGTGTTATATACCTAAATTGATGCATTGATTTTAGACAAAGACAATGGTACTAACAGTAATACTGCAACAAGAGCGACGCACACACACCCACCGTCACGTCTCACACACAACTGATGCTACTGTACCAGTCAGACACTGGCACACAACCTCTTCCCCCTACCCAGACTGACACCGGCCTCTCCCTCCCCTCTGCATTGCCAATAGCTGCACCAGCCAAAATACTCATTACTCATTTTTAGAAAAAATGTTAGGAACAACTTTAGTTTGAATTTGCATTCTACATATACCTGCAAAGTTTCATAGTAATCGGTTCATAAATAAAGAAATTAGAAAAAATCAATAATAATTTCAGTAGTGTTAACTTCAAATGGCTTGAGCCACCTCTAAATATTGTCCAAATGACCCAGGATTTCGCCTGTGTTCTTTTTTCATGAGTACGCAGTATTGGACAAATGGCCATCTAAAAATAAAAACTTTCACTTTTTATTGTCACCCTAGTCTACACACTAAGACGACAGTGTTTTTTGAAACAAGAAAAACAAAAAACAGTGACACATTACAAACGTATCTGAGTGTAGTGTTATATCCCGTATTGAGACGGTTGTAATTGAGTGTTTCTCATGTCGCCCAAAGGAGGTGCAAAATTATTCCAATAACCGAAACAGAGTTATTGTTGACTTATTACCATACGGCTAGTTGGTGATATCTCTGTTAACTACAAGTGAGGGCGGTCAGGAAAGCGTCTTGTCAGCATTCTGACCCTGTGCCCAGCCACTTGGATATACTGTGGAGGTACTCCCCTATCGTGAAGTGGATTCACCAGGCGTTCGTCATTGCAGCCTTTGAGGATTCACAGTGGGAGGGAAGAGGGTGTTACCCCCCCCCCGACCAGGGACCATCTGTGGATCGCGTTTTCTGTGAAGACCTCCAACAGTGGGACTCTATACGAAATAGCTTCTCAAGTGATTGTTACAACTAACAGTCGTCTCACCATATACACAGTTGGTAAAGGTAGAGTAATTATGTTCTCCCCATTACTGTGACATACTGGTTTAGAAGAAGAAAATATGTATATAAAAAACGTAAGTGTAAATATGAAATAGCAATCAAAGATATTGTTATATGTGTTACATTTACTACTACAGAGAAGATGAACTGTTACATCTGCTACACGTTGAGTTTAGGTCCATAACCAATACTGAGTTATTAAAAGTTGCTGAATTATGGCAACAATCCTGTTAGCTGAAGTGAACATTAGTTTCTGCAAATGATTCGTTCACTGCCAGGGTGAGACAGGACGTGACTGCAGTTGTTGTGACTACTCATCAATCAACATCCTGTCAACAAAATTCTTTCGTATGGCGTGAATAACCCCAAGTTACCAGCACCCCAGCACCCCCCTAGTGATGACACATCTCCGGTCATGTGAGATGCACCCCCCTAGTGATGACACATCTCCGGTTATGAGAGATGGTCTCTGCATTCTGAGGTATGGTGTGGTGGATGAACTAGTGTAACCAGGGGCGGTAGTTTGCTGTACTCATGATTTTTGAGAAAATTGACCCAGCCACCGGACCTTGGAATCAGCTGTGTCTCCTGTGAGTGACACACGCAAGTCTACGGGATTGCGGCAACAATTTCACATTTTCAAGAAATTCTAGAAAGGATTCTTCAATGAAGCCGACATGGAATAGGTAGTATCTAGGTATACATTAAATATATACACACATTTACATGTTCGAGACATAACTCCCCATCGATAGGGCATCGGATAGCGTATTGTCATTGTTGTAAGTGCTTACTTTTTTTAATATATACTGAAGTGAAATAATTCCCAGTATTTATTAGACATAAAAAATGTGGACATTTTCTTTTGATCCCAGGGAGGATAAGAATGTTCATAATTTTCAAACTACATATTTTAATGATGTCAAAGACACATCTTCTTAAAATATAAATATGATAGTTCTACAGTAAAGTATCACAGACTGTAAATTTTCAGCCATGCCGTGCAGAACCCTTCACAACTCAGTACCATTGCTCTTCGCACACATGAATGTTTCATAGAAAGAGTCTTATGCACCACACACTCATTCATCTAGCGTGATTACAGTAGCAAAAGTTGTACATTGCTAACAAGGTGCATTCATAAACACGAAGTAGGCGAAGATTATTTCTGCCATGTTGCTTTTGATATTGGCAGTAATGTTTGTGTTTTAAGTCAGAATCATCCAATTTTTTGTACATGAGATACTAGCCAGTAAGACACTTAAGTCTAGGACCCCTGTAGTTGATGAAAACCTTAAGGTTGTAGAGTCCCCAGCTTAGTGTTTACACATATATTTGTAACATGGTTAGGCTTATGTATAGGATGTTCGTCTGCGAGTTTAGTTAGTCCTCGCGGTGCTCGGAGGGTAGGTGACCGAGCGATGTAATGGCCCTTGTTTCATAAACAGAAGTGTTATATAGATGGCTATGAGGTGACATGTTCAGTGAACGTGATAAAGTGTGCCCACGGGAAGCTGCGTCATATTATGCTGAGTAAAGGCATAAAGTTGCAGGCTACTGGCTACCTAAAGCGGGCAGTAGCTTGATATCCTTGACTAGAGGAAGACGTTATTTGAGATCCGCAGTGGATGGCTCTGTCTTCCCTCGAGGGAGGACGAAGTCGCCTATTCCGTTCTCCCTCGATGGGTCACTACTCAGAGTCAGACACTGTTACGAACCCCTCCACCGATTGTTTTCATCTACCTACCCAGCACCACGAGCAACGCCATCTAGGGACGAAACACGAGTATGGCTCGTCTTAGTTACCACTCCCGGGTTTCCCTTCTCCATATCCTGGTTGTTGCGTCACTTCCGCCTCAGTCTACTTTGTCAGCTCCAATTCGAGGAGAGGACACACTTCACTCTGGGAAGCGACCACAGGATCACCTATCCTGGAAACCTACGGCACAGTGACTATTTACCGTCTTCTACCATACTCAGCCTTGCCCGTCAGCCATCTCAGCTCCTCACTTAAGTATTTGTAATCTTGTATTGCCTCTCCCCCCTCCACATTGCTTCACTATTGTTCTATGTTTTATTACTATGTATATACTGTTCGTGTTTAGGTTAAGTTTGGTTAAGGGTAGTTTATAAGCTGAATATTTTGTTAAGGAATTTATGGTACTTTATTATATACAACGAAAACTCGCATCCTTTGTCTACCCTTTTTTTAGTCCGATTGTCTTTGTTTTTTTTTTGTTGTTACCTGTTGGGATCTGGGTAGACGTATAACTATATTCTAAATCCCCAACTCGTAACAAATGGCGACCGTGACAGGACCCGACCTTAAGTACCATATTCCTTCCTCCCTTGTTACTCAGTGTTAATTACCCCTCCCAGTCACTTCTGTTTACAATTGCTTTACGGTGGTTTAAAGTTTCCTTCATATGTGTGTGCATATATTGGTATTACCGTATAGTAAGAGTGACAGACGTAGGATAATAGGTTCCAAGTGTCATAAGGCTTACCTGTTATTACACGTGGCAGTCGTGTGGTAAGTCTTATCGAGTGTAGGGAAGAATCCGGATCTGTTTAATGCCGTACCCTCACTCCAGAGTAGGCTGTTCCATAGTTACTAGTTTAGAGTGAAGTGATATCTTGGGACGCCCCGCTCTACCAGGACCCCATAATTATAAAGCCTCCATTATTGTTCTTCTCATTATCTCATTCAGGGTTGTTAATCCGGATCTTTATATAAATGCCGTAATACGCCCTACCTCTTTCAAGTATATCAGGGTTGTTAATCCGGATCTTTATATTAATGCCGTAATACGCCCTACCTCTTTCAAGTATATCAGGGTTGTTAATCCGGATCTTTATATTAATGCCGTAATACGCCCTACCTCTTTCAAGTCTCTTGTCCTTATCTAAGGATCTTCTCGGAAGAACAATAATCATAAGTGTAATTTCCCTAGGTATAACTTGGTTAGTTTCCGGGACTTTCTGGTTATCCACTGCCGTGATATTTTCTAGGGTTATCCACTTATCTTAGCTTTTGACCATTAGTTAATTTATCCTATTTTTATTAACAATGGCCACCTCAGGTTTTGATCTCCAGGATTTTATTGAAAATCCTTCCGTAGCTAAATTACGTGTTAATATCCTGAAGAAAGAATGGAAAGAAATAGCCAACTATTACAATATCCCATTTTCACAGCAACTGACTAAGGAAATGTTAAAAAATCATGTGATTGAAGTGTTGGTTCAACAAGAAGTTTTAAAAGAATCCGCTGTTGACAGATTAACGCCCATGTCCAAGAAACTTCAACCACTATCCACCACCCCTCCTCACCCAGAAGTTGCCTCAGGTCTGGCTAGCCCTCAAGAAGAAACACAACGAATAGACCCCTTAGAACTAGAACGAGCTAGGTTCGAGTTCCAAATCAAAATGAAAGAACTCGAGTTGGAACAGGCCAAGTTGGAGCAGGAGGCCAAGTTGGACCCTGAAGAAAGGAGGGAACAGGCCAAGTTGGAACAGGCCAAGTTGGAGGCCAAGTTGGAACAGGCAAGTTGGAGGCCAAGTTGGACCATGAAGAAAGGATGGAACAGGCCAAGTTGGAACAGGCCAAGTTGGAGGCCAAGTTGGAGCATGAGGGAAGGTCGGAACAGGCCAAGTTGGAGCATGAGGAAAGGATGGAACAGGCCAAGTTGGTGCAGGCGGTTAAACTGAAAGAACTACAGGTGAGAGAGACAGAAGTCACTTTAACATCGGAGTTTAAATCAAAGGAAGTGGCATTAAAAGAGAAACTCGCTGCTTTTAACCCTGCTACTGCTTCTTCCCTTGTTCCCGGGTTTGATGAATCCGATATGGACGGGTCATTTAGGACTTTTGAGAAAATAGCCGCGAAGAATGAGTGGCCAAAGGACCAGTGGGTGTCAGTGTTAGTTCCTAAATTATATGGTAAGGCTCGTAGAGTTTATAACTGTTTAGACCAGACTGATGACTATGATAACGTAAAAAAGAATATCCTCACCTCTTATGCTATCACGCCAGATGGATACCGGCAGAAGTTTCGTAAACTAACCAAACCATTTTCACACACATTTGTTGAGTTTGCTCAAGAAAAGCTTAGGTTTTTTAAGAAGTGGTTAGAGGCTACAGAGACCTCCACATTTCAGGATTTGTTAAATTTGGTAGTCCTGGAGGAGTGGAAAAGCAAGATACCATTTCACATCTTGAAGCATGTGGAGGAGCGTGGAGAGGTTAATTTAGGGCGTGCTGCTGAGCTGGCTGATGCGTATGCTTTGTTGGTGGAGTCACTGGGCAGTAGAGAACGTGGTACTTCCCGACATGTTAGGTCCTCCTCTGATGATAACCTTGGGAACGTGAGTGGTAGGTCGAAAGGTCCCACACCCACTCCCCCCGATGCAACCAAGCTTACTTGTTCTTACTGTAAAATCCCAGGCCATACGATCCAGACTTGTAAACACCCAAAGTGTCGAATTGCTAAAAGTAGTTCCCTGGATCCCAAATCCAAACCAATAGCAAATGCCAATGTGGCAAGGCCCCATCAGGATCTCTTCTCTTCATTCACCTATGAGGGAAAAATTTCAATCATAGAAGGGTCTCGTTCTTTCCCTATTCGTATACTACGTGATACGGGCGCAGCACAATCTATCCTCCTGTTTAACGTCATTCCTGATATATCTACCGCATTTACAAATGAGAGTGTTCTAATTTCAGATCTCTCGTCCCATTCTTCCTATCCTTTAGCTAAAGTGCACCTCCAATGTCCCTTGATTACTGGGGAAGTGCAAATAGCCATAAGGAAAGACCCAATGCCTGTGTGTGGCATTCATTTATTATTGGGTAATGACTTGGTAGGAGATCTAGTGGTTCCTAACATAAAGACAGTCGACTCTCCCTTACCTGTCAACTCCACCACTGACCTTAAAGAAACTATTCCTCATCTTTTCCCATCTTGTGCTGTCACCCGGTCACAGAGTGTGCGAAATGGGCCCTCTTCATCTAAAACCACCTCCAATATCTTCCTACCCACAGAAGATCTGTACAATAAGACGATAAGTAAGGAGGAGCTCATTAAAGCCCAACAATCTGATCCATCTTTGAATAAACTTCATCATGCAGCAGTTGAAGGTAAAGATTTTAACACCCTTCCGTGTTTTTATTATCATGAAGGGGTTTTGATGAGGGCCTATAGGCCCCCTGAGCTTGCCCATCTAGACACGTGGTCTGAAATACATCAAGTGGTAATTCCAGCTTCAGTCAGACCAGCATTAATTGCCCTTGCCCATGATGGTATTTCAGGACATTTGGGAATCCTGAAAACATATAAAAAGCTCCTCCAACACTATTACTGGCCTGGACTTAGGAAGGATGTGTCACAATACCTAAAATCTTGTCATATTTGTCAAATGGTAGGAAAACCAAATGAAAGTATACCAGCAGCTCCCATTAAGCCCATCCCAGTATTTTCTACCCCATTTGAAAAGATTGTTGTGGATTGTGTGGGCCCATTACCAAAGACTAAGAAGGGAAATCAATTCCTGCTCACAGTTATGGATACCAGTACACGTTATCCTGAGGCTTTTCCCCTTAAAAGCATCACTTCAAAAAACGTAATCAAACATCTTTTGCATCTTTTCACTTCAGTGGGCATTCCTAAAGAGATCCAATCTGATCAGGGCACCAATTTTACGAGCAATCTTTTCGAACAGGTGATGAAAGACCTCAGTGTGGACCATTGTACATCTTCGGCTTACCACCCACAATCCCAAGGTTGCTTGGAACGGTTCCATCAAACTTTCAAATCAATGATCAAAAAATACTGTATAGAACACCAAAAGGAATGGGATGAAGGCATAGACTTGTTACTCTTTGCCATCAGGGAATGTCCCCAGGAGTCATTGGGATTCTCCCCGTTCGAGTTACTATATGGGAGACAAATTAGGGGACCCCTTAAAATAGTAAAGGAGCAGTGGTTTGACACTCCCTCTATTAAGCCCGCAACAGTTTCCCAATACATTGACACTTTACGGGACAAATTAACTGAAGTCCGAACCATTGCTCAGTCAAACTTAAAAAAAGTCCAAGAGAAAATGGTGAAGTCCCAACCTAAATTAGTTAAAAGATCATTTTCTCCAGGTGACAAAGTGTTACTCTTTCTACCCATTCCAGGCTCTCCCCTTAAAAGCAAGTTTACTGGTCCCTATATAGTTGCTAATAAACTATCTCCTCTCAACTATATAGTCCATACTCCTGATCGCAGAAAAGATTCACAACTTGTTCACATTAATCTCATGAAACTTTACCATTCCAGGCAGTCAGAGGAAGACATCCCCGAGGCTGTAAGCCTACCTGTATTGCATACGGTTTTGTCAGGGCCGGAGCCGGAGACAGATGACATGGACCTATTGGAGAATTTAGACTTCCCTCTACCTAAAGAGAACCCTGCTAACAGTCACATACTCAACAATTTGGATGAGTATTTTTCTGTTCTGAATCCATCTCAAGCAAAAGATCTCACTAAGTTATTATCAACATTTCCTAAAGTCACATCAGACCTCCCAGGATTTTGCAATATACTTAAACATGATATTAAGCTAATCTCAGATGATGTACAACCCATTAGACAATCAGCATATCGACTAAATCCACAAAAAAAAGAGAT
The DNA here is from genome assembly GCA_958450375.1 of Homarus gammarus. Lineage (NCBI taxonomy): Eukaryota > Metazoa > Arthropoda > Malacostraca > Decapoda > Nephropidae > Homarus > Homarus gammarus. The sequence continues at coordinate 1,728,602 of CAUDMG010003725.1, forward strand.
CATGAAAAAGGAGGTAGATTTTTTGTTAAAGCATAACTTAGCTGAGCCTAGTACCTCCCCCTGGGCTTCACCTTGCCTTCTCATTCCAAAACCCGATGGCACCTTTCGTTTCTGTACAGATTATCGTAAAGTGAACCAGGTCACTGTCTCTGACTCCTACCCTTTACCTTTGATTGAAGATATAATAGACAGCATAGGCTGTGCCCAATTTATCAGTACTATAGACCTGTTGAAAGGATATTATCAAGTAGGACTCACGGATAGGGCAAAAATAATCTCGGCATTTATAACTCCATTTGGTCTTTTTCAATATTTAGTTATGGCGTTTGGCTTTTCTAATGCTCCGGCCACATTCCAGAGGGCCATAAACTACCTTATTCAAGACCTAGGTGGGACGTTCGCCTACCTGGATGACCTGGTGGTGGTGTCGGACAGCTGGGACGAACATCTGGTGCGTTTGGAGATACTGTTTGCACGACTGCAAGAGACTGGATTCACCATAAACCTGGCTAAATCTGCTTTTGGCCGGGCCTCGGTGACTTACCTGGGACATATCGTTGGGCATGGTATGGTGAGACCCAAGGACGCAAACGTTGAAGCCATCTTGTCCTTCCCCACTCCAAGGACGAGGAAGGAACTCATGCGCTTCCTGGGGATGTGCGGCTACTACCGTCGGTTCTGCAGTAACTTCTCCAGCGTGGCCGGACCCCTCACAGACCTTACCAGTTCTGCGGTCCCTTACATCTGGAACCAGAAGTGCGACCAGTCTTTCCACCGCCTCAAAGCCTTCCTTGCCTGTAAGCCTGTAGTCCACCCCCCTGACTACACCTTGCCCTTCCATCTGCAAATCGACGCTAGTGGTGTCGGAGTGGGGGCTGTGCTCCTACAACCCGACCCAACCACTGATGTCCTTCACCCTGTGGCATATTACTCTGCCAAGTTGAAAAAACATCAGACCAACTACTCGACCATAGAGAAGGAGGCCCTGGCTCTGGTGTTGGCAATAAAGAAGTTTGAATGTTACCTCCAGTCTTGCCCACAAACAACCCTGGTCTTCACCGACCATAACCCACTCACGTTCATCCAAACCAACAAGACCTCCAACCAGCGAATCCTCCGCTGGGCTCTCCTCACCCAGCCCTATAATCTACAAGTCCGGCACATAAAGGGGGTGGAAAACCTGATTGCAGACTCCTTATCCCGAGCTCCAGTGGAAATGTAGCAGCTACTCTCCAGACGCACCAGGTGATCACCTCCTTCGCGCCCGCGCTACGAAGGTCTTTGGAGGGGGGGTGTGTTACGAACCCCTCCACCGATTGTCTTCATCTACCTACCCAGCACCACGAGCAACGCCATCTAGGGACGAAACACGAGTATGGCTCGTCTTAGTTACCACTCCCGGGTTTCCCTTCTCCATATCCTGGTTGTTGCGTCACTTCCGCCTCAGTCTACTTTGTCAGCTCCAATTCGAGGAGAGGACACACTTCACTCTGGGAAGCGACCACAGGATCACCTATCCTGGAAACCTACGGCACAGTGACTATTTACCGTCTTCTACCATACTCAGCCTTGCCCGTCAGCCATCTCAGCTCCTCACTTAAGTATTTGTAATCTTGTATTGCCTCTCCCCCCTCCACATTGCTTCACTATTGTTCTATGTTTTATTACTATGTATATACTGTTCGTGTTTAGGTTAAGTTTGGTTAAGGGTAGTTTATAAGCTGAATATTTTGTTAAGGAATTTATGGTACTTTATTATATACAACGAAAACTCGCATCCTTTGTCTACCCTTTTTTTAGTCCGATTGTCTTTGTTTTTTTTTTGTTGTTACCTGTTGGGATCTGGGTAGACGTATAACTATATTCTAAATCCCCAACTCGTAACAACACAAACGCTTAAATCGAACTGACGTTGATTCACGGCCTCTATACATAGCCGCCGTCCTCTCTCTTCACGCTCATAAATAGTGGAAGTTACGGTTGATCTACACTCAAGAATTATACAAACAATACGTTTTAATAAAAGAAGAAACTTCAATTGAGTTTCGTTACTCAAGCCCAATATAATATATATGTATACCAACCTGATTAACTTTGAATTAACCAGCCGGCTCACTGGATCAGGAAAAGGAAGAGCCAAGATTTGTAGTTGTAGCCTGCGCTCCTACTTCACCACATAAAACAACTCACGCACATCCATCATCTAGCTCACCATACCTCTCATAATCATCAAAACCCCCATACCCTTAAAGGGCCTGTAGTGATGGATGAGTGGCGACGGGGACAGGCACATGGGCGGCACAGAGAAGTTGGTCGTTTTTGCACTGAGATCTAGACAGCAGTGCAATCCGGACCTGTCTGTGCGATTGAGCAGCCCTTTCGAGGAGCCACTCTGCTCACCCCAGATGGGAAGGGGCTAGAAAAGGTGAGCTAAACATAGCCTGCCTAAACAAACCAACGTGAATGGACAACCGCAACCGTATGCGGTCGAATACACAATCAAAGCCACATATCTAAACAAAAATTAGCTATAAAACCCCCTGAAAGAAGAACCGACCTTATGGCAAAAGAGCTGGATGGGTATAACATCGACATAGCAGCCATTAGTGAGTCCTGGCTCTCAGACGAGGGTCGACTCACAGAACGGGGGTCTGGCTATACCTTCTTATGGAAGGGTAAGCCTGCTGGGGATAGAAACCGCATTTATGGAATTGGCTTTGCCATCCGCCAACGCATCCTACACAGGCTAACTGAAATGCCTATTGGGATCAACGAGCGCCTCATGACGCTATGAGTCACACTGAATCACTAACGTCATGCCTTTTTCATCAGCGCCTACGCCCCAACACTGGATGTAGAGGATGACATCCCTCCTTTTACACCGACCTCGATAGAGTGCTAACCTGTATCCTCAGGGAAGATAAGGTTGTGCTCCTTGATGACTTCAATGCCAGAGTTAGCAGAGATGCTGACATTTGGCAGGGAACTTTAGGGAGAAATGGACTTGGCATGTGTAATCCCTCATCAGCAAGTATACTGCACATAACCTCACTATCACCAATACCTTATTTAGGGAGACCGACAAGTTCAAGGGTTCATGGCGACACCCACGATCCAAACGCTGTCATCTCATTGACAACATCATTGTCAAAGAAAGGGATCGCCAAGATATCCTCATCACCCATGACATGCATGGCTCAAACTACTGAGAAACTGATAATCGGCTCGTCAAAGCCAAGCTGTCACTTCACGTCGCCCCAAAACGGGGAAGGCAGCAAGCTTCTAGAAGAGGTTTTAACAATAAGCGTCTTAAGGATCCAGTGATAGCACATGCTTTCAGAGAGCAGCTCAAACATGGGCTGATAAACAATCCGACAACAAAGAACCCAAATTCCAGAGCCGAGTGGCATATTCTTGACACTGTCATGACAAAAACCTGCAGAGAGACACTCGGCCAGGTCGAAAGAATACACCAGGACTGGTTTGATGAAAATGATCCAGCAGTCGATGTACTCGTCGATGATAAACATTCTGCTTTAACTGACTGGCAGAATAACCCTCAGTCTGTTTTAAAAATATAGCATGTGAAACACAAAAAAATTGTAGATGAGCACAAGATCCACAAATATTTCAATTTTACTAAAATATTTTATGGGCCAATCTCTGGTATTGCAGCACCCCTCCGCTCATCTGATGGTAACTCTAATTAAAGATGATGAAGGACTCCTTCACCACTGGAAAGAGCACTACCATTCATTGCTCAAAAAAATCACCTATGTGGATATCCTGACAACCCAGCAGGTCCCTCAGCATCCAGAGCTGATCCACTGCAGCTCTCCTCCATCCTTGGATGAGGTAGCAACTGCCATCAAACAGATGAATAATAACAATGACTGATGGCATCCCAGCTGAGGTGCATAAAGCAAGAGTGCCACTGCTTATCGGCCGTCTCCACTCTCTTCTGGAGACTATATGGGAAAAGGAGGAAATCCCCCACGCTCTTAAAGACGCCTCCATCGTCAATATTTATAAGAAGGGAGACTGGTCAGACTGTGGCAACTACCACGATATCTCGCTGCTCCATAACTGGCAATGTTATCGACCGAGTCCTCCTAAACCGACTACTTCCTGGCGCGGAAGACTTCCTCCCAGAATCTCAATGTAGCTTTAGACCATCATGTGACACCACTGACATGATCTTTGCTGCCCCTCAGATACGAGAAAATTGCAAAGAACAGCGTAGTGACCTGTACATGGCTTTCATCAACCTAACCCAGGCCTTTGGCACAGTCAACAGGGAAGTTCTTTGTTGGACCCTCAGCCGTTTCGGCTGCCCACCAAATTTCTTCGCCATTGTGAGGCAACTTCTCGCTGGCATGAACGGCAGCGTCCAACACAACGGCACCCAATTTGAGTTCTTCCCCATCCGAACTGGGGTAAACAAGGGTGTTTACTGCCACCAACGCTCTTTCCCATTTCTTAGCTGCCTTCCTTACCCGTGCCAGCGCAAATTTAGCCAGCTGAGTGGACATCTAGTACCGAATGAATGGTCTTTTCAATTTAAGACGACTCCAGGCAGGAACGAAGGTGTCGGCAGCTTCCATTACTGAGCTTCAGTAAGCACACGACCTCACCTTTGTCGCTCACACTGAACGCGACCTACAGGAGATCCTGAACACCTACGCAGATGCATATGCACACTTCGGCCTTGAGGTGAATGTACGCAAGACTCGGATTCTCTTTTAGCCTGCCCCTGGTGCAGCCATACCTCCACCATCCATTCACCATTCAGCTTAACGATGCTACCTTCTCTAATGTTACCCACCGTTGGTATCTTGGCTCCCACCTGTCCACCACAGCGGACATCGATGAAGAGATTCAACATCGGATCAGATGTGTATCTCAAGCCTTTGGCAGACTCCGAAACCTTGTCTTTAGCTGTAGGGAGATGAATTTATTTACAAAGTTACACGTATATCGAGCAGTGGTCATCCCTACCCTGCTATATGGCAGCGAGTCATGGGGTCACATACGGGAGGCACCTCAAGGCACTTGAAAACTTTCACCAACGTAGTCTACGTTCCATCCTCCGAGTTCGTTGGGAACACAAGAGAACAAATGCCAGCATTCTCGGTGACACCAACTATAGAACCATCGAGGCTACCATTATCCATAAACAACTACGTTGGACTGGCCATGTTACTCGCATGGACGACAGTATTCTGCCAAAGCAGCTACTTTACAGTCACCTAACGAATAGTAAACGTAACGCTGGCGGGCAACTGATAAGGTATAAAGATTGTCTTAAGACAGAACTGAAAAAGTGCCAAGTCGACCCTGGGAGACGATTACTCCACACCGTAATGCGTGGAGGATCACCACTCAAGAAAGTGTCAATACTTTCGAGTTAGCCCGAGGGCATAACGAGGCAGAAAAATACCAACACCGGAAGTACGGCGCCGCTGCCCCTCACGCACTAGATTTAACCCCCCCCGCATGTGCTACATCTGTGAACGACCCTGCCGGTCTGTATCGGCCTCTTAAGTCACCTCAGACCTCACTCCTTAATAACTCATATTATTGTATCATAGCTGGATGATCGTCATACATGATTCCGAATGACAGTAAAGTACTATTATTTGTAGTGTGTGTGTGTGTGTGTGTGTGTGTGTGTTTTCTTTACAGGCAGAAAGTTTTTTAAACCCGATATTTCCTAGTACAGCAATTCTGTTTTAACTAATTGACATTATGGCTCAGTGAGTTTTACAAGGTCTCGGCTTCATAATAATGAGGTTCTGCTGTAGTGTCGCTACATGGATTCCTTAGGTACCTTGTTTAAGAATGTTGTGAAGTTTAAGTAAAGAGGACCTACAAGTTATTAATATTGTAATATAAAAGTTCTACAGAAACACGCGACGTCTTAGTAAAGGAATCATAAACGATCTTAACATCGTATAGCGTTCTTTAAAAGAGTCTTTTGACACTTTAATGTTGTAGTAGTAGTCTTGCGAGATGCTACCGTCTTAATCGTTAATGAGGTTTCTGAAGCAGGGACATCTCAAAGCCAAGTAATGACAATTTGATTCTCTCTCACTTCCCCAGGCCTCCTGATGTTTGTTCCCTACCAACACCTTTAGGGGATTATTGCCATTTTTCGTTTTCGCCCCATCTGCTGCCGTTAATCACACATTAAGCGATCGTCGCCATTTTCCGTTTTCGCACCACTGCTGGAAGCGTCTTTAAGAGCTTGGGGGATTTCCTTCTTTTTCCATATATTATCCAGGAAAGAGTGGAGACAGCTTGTTGGCTTTGACGAGCCGATGATCAGTCTCGCAGTAATTTGAGCCACGCATGGCCCGGGTGATGAGGAGATCTCGGGGATCTCTTTCTCTGACAATGATGTAGTCAATGAGATGCCAGTGTTTCCATTGTGAGTGTTGCCACGAACCCTTGAAGTTGTTGGCTTCCCTAAGCAAGGTATTGGTGATAATGAGGTTGTGTCCAGCACACCTGCTGAGGAAGAGTAGGCCGTTGGGATTGCACTTGCCTAATACATTTTTCCCTATGGTTCCCTGTCAAATGCCAGCATCTTTCCCAACTCTGGCATTGAAGTCACCAAGGAGCACAACCTTATCTTCTTTAGGAATAGAGGTTAGCACTCTGTCGAAGTCGGCGTAAACGGCCTCCTTGATGTCAAACTCTGCATCCAATGTTGGGGCGCATGCACTGATGAAAAAGGGATGCGGTTTCTCTCTGCAGAAGGCTTACCATTCCAGAAGATGGTATAGCCAGACCCCTGTTCTGTGAGTTGACCCTCGTCTGGGAGCCTGAACTCACTAATGGCTGCTACGTCGATGTTATACCTCTTTTGCCATAAGAGCTGTTCTTCTTTCGGGATGTTCTTTTGTGCCAGGATCCAGGAGGGTTCTGACATTCCATGCAGCGACCATAATTCGTTGAATAGTTTGCTTTTGTTTGGATTAGTGATTTTGATTGTGTTTTCAACCTCATAAGGATGATCTTACTGGGTGGCGTTGCTTAATCAGGTTGTTTTCTAAGGTAGGTTATATTTAGAGCACTTTTCTAGCCCCGTCCCGATGTGGGGTGAGCTGAGTGGCTCCTCGAAAGGGCTGCTCAGTGGCACAGACAGGACTGGATTGCACTGCTGCCTAGATCCCAGTGCATAAACGACCATCGTATCTGTGCCGCCAATGTGCAGAGTTGTGACTAGAGACTCCCGGCAGTTATGTCTGCCTGTCCCCGTTGCCACTCGTCTGTCACCATAGGACTTTTAGGGATAAAGGATTTTGATGATGATGAGAGGTATGATGAGATGGAAGATAGCTGCACGTGAGTTGATTCCTGTGTTGAGGCAGGAGTGCAGGTTGCGGCCACACATCTTGGCTCTCCTTTTTCCTGATCCAGTGGCGCAAGTGCTGCAACGACTGGGAAGAGGGAGAGTTGCAGTGGACTTCCGATAGCCTTCTTCTGCCGGTGTAGTAGATGGGTTCCCATGGTGGTCACCTTTTCCGCCTATACCGCCGTTTTGGTCTTGGTGGAGCTCTGCCTGATGTGGGTCTCTACCATAGATTTTTCGTTCTGGGCTTACTCCCTTAGCCTTATACCTACCAAGGTTAATCCGCAAGGGAGCGGGGCAATGGTTGTTAGGCACCAGGACTTGTCCACATGCCAGTTGGCCTATATGCAATCTCACTGGGGCCCACTGCTACTCAGAGATTCCCTACTGGTCTAGCCTGGGCCCACGAGGTACCCAGATACTGTGTGTTGCCACGAGGAGGCACAGCATGAGTCTTTATGGTGAGGAGGCTGTGTACTGACAGGGGAAGGTTTATGCAAGTTGCTTCCCTGTTCGCCACGAGGGCGAGTCAGTGGCGGTAGCTGAAAGCTAGAGGGAGCAAGCAGTACTTGCACCTTAATACCAACATAATGCTGCCACATTAGACTCATTTCTCCACCGTGTGTGCAAACACACACACACACACACACACACACACACACACACACACACAAACACACACAGATACGTACGCACACACGCACGTGCGCACTCAGGACGCACGCTGCTACTACTATTACTTAACATGGCCTCCATCCTCCCCCAATAGCCACACCTTCGGCACCATTTTATTACCCTAAATTTAAATATCCTAATACATAACTAGCTATCCTAGCTCTGTTGAGTTAGTTGAGCTGCAGATCTAAGCAGCATTCAGAGAATGTTGCCTCAGAGTCAATATCTGCAACTGCTGTTGGCTTTGGGGCCAATGCTCTCGTTCCCCTGAGGCAGAGCAAAGCACACCTATGGAGAGAGGAGGACAGTCGACATCTCATCCAGGCTATAACATAACTTCTGGGTTGCTGCTTCTGTTCGGAAAGCACCTCCGCGAGTCTGGTGTAGAAGCATCTTGCAATTGGTCCCATCCCACAGAGGTTGTGAACACCAGTGGAGTGAAGCTGCCCTGATCAACGTTCTGAATTCTCTCCCCGTATGCCCTTGTCTTGTCGTTTTCGTTCCTCAGGTGTGCAGCATCGAGAGCTAAGTTATGGTGACATGCGGCCGTGGGATAAAAAATCCTAATGTCGAAGAAAGCTCGCTGTCCCTGCGTCCAGAATCCTCGATCACTGATGTCAATACGGGCTTAGTCGTATGTGTCTGAAGTCCTATGTTGGAAAATCTCACCATCCAATCGAAGGAGGGTCGGTTCTACCCCGACATCACGACAGATTTCCTTCAACATATTTGCTGTGAGATCCCTTACTTCGTCAAGCCTTATGCATATGAAGCCCCCTTTCTTGCACACCATGGCGTGATCGACGTAATATGATGAGCCACAAACGCATTGGGAGGGCAAACCTTCTACTGGCTTACCGTACCTTAGAGCAATGGCATCTGTAAATTCTTGTTTATTGAGACTGAAACCATTTGCCCTTATCGGTAACGTAGTTAACCAGTTCGAGGCGCCCACCTCCTGCACAATAGCCAATTCTCTGGTACTTGCAGCATAAGTTGTTGCAACTTATCACTTTGGACGTGCTGCCATTCTGTCGTAATGGACCTTCGAATCTTGCTTACTTCACAGGTATCCAACTCACCTGTTGTGTTCTGAGCTTTTATGTCGTCAGTGAGGGCTGCCGTGAGCTTAACTGAGTTTTGATGTTCGGTGACAGGAGTCTCCTCTGGATTGGTCAATCCTATTCCTCCGAATCTCTGTGGTAGTGCAAGGAATGAGCTTTCCGCTGGGCTTAAATGAAGGTGTTTCACTAATTTGGGAATGAAATTGACGCTGATAGCTTCTTACAGAGGGTGGAGGAGGGGTCCGATATCAGGGATAGTGCGCATCAGGTAGTTCCAGCGATGCTTGACTCCATGGGTGAATGCCGCAAAAGGCGCATGTGGTTCTATGTTAGCAATCTCAGAAAGAGCTTGGATTACCCTAACCCGCTCATTTACCTTTTTAACGTTACGTACTCGGTTTTGAAGTCCGTCGTGCCGATTACTGCGCCTCGGTGTCTCTTGCCATCTTCTTTATTTTGACCTCATTTCCACCGAACACTTCCATTGCCTGTTCATAATGTTCTGGCTTCATTATGAGGAAGGAATTGCTGGCATTTCGATGGTAACCTATTTGTCGGCCTCGTGATGTTACCAGGTTCCACCATTTTTTGATGTCCTCCACTTTTCCTACTCCTGTAAAGTCATCAACGTATGCCACTTGCTTGACCTCAGTTGTTTCAAATTTTATTGTGTGTTGGAGCACGGATAGGCCTATTGTGTACATTGCCAATGCAGCAGGGTCCCCTAGCGTTGTTCCCTCGGTTGACTGTATGATGGTATCACCTCTTAGAGCCTTGTTGTTTACTATATAAACGTCTCATGGATTCCTATAGGAGTTTTCAACATATATTGCAAAGCTTGGACACTTGATCTTGATGTTGTGCAGTTTGGCCTTGGGGTTGAGTAAGTTGAATGCGTTTGAAGCGTCCACCAGGACAACGGTCTCACAATCGCGCTGCTCAAGTATCGTTCTCATCGCGTGAAGTGCAGCTTCCCCTCCAGCCTGCTGGCCAGCACAAACTTGCAGGTTCCCTGCTGCTGCCCTGACATCATCCTTTACCACCTCCATTATGCCTTTTCCAATGATCCGCCTCAGACCTTCCCCCACCCCTGTAGGCCTACATCCTGGATTCTTAAAAGGGGAATGAGGCGGCAAGCCGTCAGAGCATGGAGGTGTTGGCAGCACGAGGATGCCAACTTTCTTGCAAGGACTGTAATGGCCATGAAGAGATCACTTGCTACGGGGCCAAACTTGTTAGTGCTGAGGATGACTCTCCAGTCATTTGCATGCAGACCTGAAGGGCCGGTACCTCCCTGAGTCTCCAGTGCCTTTTTCCACACCGTCCCTCCTGTTATTTTCTCGAACAGGACAGCATTTTGTTGGATAGTGTCACCCTGGAACCTGATGCCTTCGTATTCACTTGCAGGAGGATGTTTTTCTTTCAGTTGTTTTAATGTCGCTCTGTTTATTGGCAGAACCCCACCGGAGGATTCCTCTGTGATTGATCTTACCACCAAAGACACTTTTCCCACACGCATTTTGTTTCCAAATTTTTTGCAACGTCCTGGGTGTTTTGCTTTCCGTCTCCTATAAATTTTAGTCTCTCCTGCAGTGTTCTTGCTTCACATAGGAGATCATCAAGGGCCCCATTCTGCCACATTGTCAATCTTCTCTTCATTGCTGCAGCATTTTCTTTGTGCTTAGTCTTTGTGTGTGTCCTCTGACAGAATAGATGTGGTAGTATTGCCAGTATTTGAAAAGCTAATGGGGCAAGGAAGCAGTCCTGAGTGTACTCAGTTATGAGACGAATCATCTCCCGAATCACTTTTTGGTGGCCGCACAGTTGGGTGGTTCAAACAGGTTAGCTGGCGACCACCTGTCAATTTCTGAGTAAGTTTCTTGAACCCATTTGTCAGCATTTTCCAACGACATGCCATTCCACTGTGGTGGCTGTCTCTCATTCACTTCGTGGATATCTGCTACTATTATAGCAGCGTTTATTATTATTACATTTTCAGGTTCAGTAGACTCACTGCTATCATTTAGGATATCATCAGGCTGTTGGGTCTCGGCGATATCCATTGTGGCCTCCTGTGTCGGCTCCCTGTCTTGTGGGTTCCGACAATTGTATCCCTTTCTGCAAACATCACATGGTCGGATGTCCCTCTCACATTCACAGCCAGTGCAGTTTTGGTACTGGCTAGCACAGACGCAGCAATGTCTGTTACCCGGCATAGAGTTCCGCACCTTGGACGACAGTTACGTACGCCTCCGACATCTGCTTTGGTCCCATACAGAAGAAGAAACTACCTCTTATGAGTAAAGGGCAGAGAGGTAACAGGCTGGACTACTACTACTACTACTACTACTACTACTACTACTACTAATAATAATAATAATAATAATAATAATAATAATAATAATAATAATAATAATAATAATGATAATAATAAATTAACGTGGCAACCTGCCGCCCCCAATAGCCTCATCTTCTCCACCATGTTATTACCTTAAAATTAAATCTCCTAAGCAAAAGTAGGTACCCTAGCTGTGTTGAGTTAGTTGAGCCGCAGAGCTATGCGGCATTCAGTGACTGTTGCCTCATAGTCAATATCTGCGACTGTTGTCGGCTCTGGGGCCAATGATATCGTTCCCTTGAGGCAAAGCAATGCAGACCTAAGCAAAGAGAAGGACAGTCGACATGTCTACCAGACTATAACGTAACTTCTGGGCTGCTGCTTCTGCTCATATAACACCTCCGCGATTCTAGCATAGAGACATCTTGTACTTGGTCCCATCCCACCAGAGGTTGTAGACACCAGAGGAGTGAAGCACTGAAGCAGCCTTGATCAAAATTCAGAATTCTCTCCCCATATGCTCTGATCTTGTCATTATCGTTCCTCCGATGTGAAGCATTGAGAGCTAGTTCACGGTGGTATACGGACAAGGGATCAAAAATCAATATTTCAAAGAAGGTTCGCTGTCCCCGCGTCCAGAATCACCGAGCACTGACGTCCACACGGGCTTTGTTGGATGTGTTTGAAGTGCTATGATGGTAATTCTCACCGCCCAATGGAAGGAGGGTCGGTTCTACCCCGACACCATGGCAGATTTCCTTCAACATCTTTGCTGTGAGATCCGTTACTTCGTCATGATTCATGTATACGAAGCCCCCTTTCTTGCACACCATGGCGTGGTCGATGTCACAGGAAGAGGTACACACGTATTGGGAGGGCAAACCTTTTACTGGTCTACCTTACCTTAGAGCAATGGCATCTGTGAATTCTTGTTTATGAAGGCTGAAAACTATTGCCCTTATTAGTAATGTTGTTAGCCAGTTCGAGGCGCCCACCTTCTGTTCTCTGGCACTTGCAGCATCAGTTGTTGCAGTTTATCACTTTGGGTGTCCTGTCGATCTGTTGTAATGGACTGTCGAATCTTGTTCAATTCGTTGGTATCCACCTTGCCTGTTGCGTTCTGAGCTATTATGTGCTCAGCAAGGGCTAACGTGAACTAGACGGAGTTCTGATGTTCGGCGGCAGCAAGCTCCTCTGGAATGGTCATTCCCATTCCCCCCATTCTCGGTGGTAGTGCATGGATTGACCTTTCTGCTCGGGTTAACTGAAGGTATTTCACAAATTTTGGAATAAAATTAACGCTGATGAATTCTTCCAGAGGGTGGAGGAGAGGTTCGAAAATCAGAGATAGTGCGCAACAGGTAATTCCCGGAATGTTTGACTCCATGGGTGAATCCCGCAAAAGCCGCATGTGGCTCTGTTTTACCAATATTAGACAGAGCATGGATTCCCTCATCCACTCAATTACCTTTCCCGTTACGCACTTGGTCTTGAAGTTCTTCGTGCAGATTGCTGAACCTAGGTGTCTTTGGCCCACCTGCATTATTTTGACCTTACATCCACCGAACACCTCAATTTCCCGTTCATAGTTTTCTGGCTTCACAATGAGGAAGGACTTGCTGGCATTTGGGTGATACCCTATTTGTGGACCACACGATGTTATCAGGTCCCACCACTTTTTAATGTTCCCCTCTTTTCCTTCTCCTGTAAGGCCGTCAGCATAAGCCACTTGCTTGACCATGGTTGTTTCAATTTGCATTGTGTTGGAACACGGATAGGCCCAGTGCGTACATTGCCATGGCAACAGCGTCCCCTGCGTTGTTCCCTCAGTTGACTGTATGATGATATCTCCTCTTAGATCCTTGAGGCTGTTAGTTTCGTATAGGTGTTTTCACCATACACTGCAAAACTTGGATGCTTGATCTTGATGTTGTACAGTGTAGCTTTGCGGTTTATTATGTTGAATGCGTTGGAAGCGTCAACCAGGAATACTGCCTCACAATCACGCTGCTCAAAAATCTTTCTCATGGCGTGAATGGCAGCTTCCCCCCCAGCCAGGTGGCCAGCACATACTTGCAGGTTCCCTGCAGCTGCCCTGACATTATCATTAACCACCTCCATTATGCATTTTCCAATGATCCGTCTCAGCAGTTCCCCACTCCTACAGGCCTACATCCTGGATTGTATCCAGGGGAATAATACGGCATTACGGCAGGTTGTCAGAGCATGAAGGTGGTGGCGGCAGGAGGTTGCTAGCTTTCGTGCAAGGGCGGTGGTGCCATTGCAGAGATCACTTGCTGTGGCGCCAAATTTGTTAGTGCTGAGGATGACTCTCCAACCGTCTGCATCCAGGCCTGAAGGGCCAGCTCCTCCCTGTGCTTTCATTGCTTTTTTCCACACCATCCCTCCTGTTATTTTTATCAAACAAGACAGTATTTGGAGGGATATAGCCACCCAGGAACCTGATATCCTTCCTCTTCACTTGCAGGGGATGTTTTTCCTTCAGTTGTTGTAATATCCCTCTGTTTATTGGCAGAGCACCACCGGAAGATTCATCTGTGAGAGATCTTACCGCCAAGGGCACTTTTCCCAACCGCATTCTTGTTTCCAAAGTTTCTGGCAACATCCTCGGTGTTTTGCTTTCCGTCTCCTATGAATTTTAGTCTCTCCTGTAGTGTTCTTGCTTCACGTAAGGTATCATCAAGGGCCCCTTTCTGCCACATTTTCAATCTTTTCTTCATTGATGTCACATTTCCTTTGCACTTAGTCTTTGCTTGTCTTCTGACAGAATAGATGGGGTATTATTGCCAGATTTTGAAAAGCTAATGGGGCAAGGAAGCATTCACGAATGTACTCGATTACGAGGCGAGTCATCTCCCGAATCATTTTGTGTTGGCCGCACGCTTTGGTGGTTAAAAGTGGTTAGCTGGCGACCACCTGACAACATTTAAATAGGTTTCTTTAACGCATTTATCTGCATTTTCCATCACATGCCATTCCACTGTGGTGGCTGTCTGTCATTCACTTCGTGGACATGTTCTAATGTCGGAGTAGCAATTACTGCATTACATTTCAGAGTGAGTGTACTCACTGCTATCATTCAAGATATCATCGGGCGGTGGTGTCCTGGCGATATCCAATGTGTCTTCCTGTGACGGCTCCCTGCCCTGGGGATTCCGACAATTGTTCCCCTTTCTGCTCCCCAGACATCGGCGGTTGTTTCTCACACCATCACAGCTTATGCAATTTTGGTTCTGGCTTTGGCGTCATACGGAGGAGACTAGTTCTTATGAGAAAAGGACAGAGAGTTGACAAGTTGGACAGCAGTGTCCGGGTAGTAGGGACATTTAGAGTCTATCTGCAAAACAGACAGTAAAATGAGCTGTTCTTATCCCCTGTCACAGCAGATGAATTACTGGCCATAATAAAAATGTCCAAAGATGCAGCAGCAGGCGAAGACAATATACCAATGAGCATCATTAAGAAAGTAGCCCACTTATTACTACCTGTTCTCCTCCACATTTGTAACTCCTCCTTCACTTGTGGTGTCTTTCCTGATAAACTGAAAATTGCTAAAGTTCACCCGGCATATACAAAATATGGGGACAAAGGTCTCTTCAAGAATTACCGCCCCATATCAGTCCTCCCAGCCTTGAGCTAGCATGTAATAGACTAAATTCCTTCTGCAATGCCAATAACATCTTTACAGACTCCCAATCTGCATTTAGAGCTAGAAGGTCGACTGTGAGTGCTCTACTATCCTTTACTAATGACATCTTAAATTCCTTTGATGGCAGTCAGTTAACAGTCAGTATATTCTTGGACCTCTCTAAAGCCTTCGATACTGTCGACCGTGCCATTCTCCTGAACATTACGGCGTTAGGGGCCAGTCCCACAATTGGTTTACCTCATATCTGTCCAACAGGATGCAGTATGTCTGCTATAATAACCACCAATCTGACTCCTCGCCAATCTTGTATGGAGTCCCCCAAGGTTCCAGTCTCGGTCCAGTACTGTTTTGTTGTACATAAACGACATGGTCCACGCCAGCTCACTCATAAAATACAACTTATTTGCAGACGATAGTAATCACTATTCCAGCAACTCAGATCTCCATTCCTTGCTGAGAACTATGAACACTGAATTAACTAAAGTCGGGACCTGGGTAATACGTAATTAACTGAGCTTAAACCTTGAGAAAACCCACTACACGATCTTTCACAGAGGGGAAAACTTACCCACAGACCTGGACCCCCTTTTCCTTGGCAATATAGTCCTCAAACGCAAACAAAATACTAAATTCCTGGGAGTTATTGTTGATGAGAAACTTAACTGGAGAAACCACATACAAGCCATTCACAGTAAAATCAATACACAGTGCGGTATCATGTATCACACTCGACAGTCGCTCACTCTCACAGCAATGAAACAAATCTATCATGATCTTGTTTACCAACACCTGATACACTGTCACACACTATGGGGGGCCTCTGGCTCTTCAAAAACACAACCTCTGGTTACTTCACAAAAGAGAGCTGTACGGACAATGACCTACTGACAATGTGTTTAGAGTAAATGGGAAGTGTTACAAGCAAATATTTGCTCCTCTTGCCTGTATTTATATGGAGTTTTTTAAGCTAGAATACTACCCAATATAGGGGACTTTATTCCTCCATGGTATAGATATGTAGATGAAGTTCTTTGTCTTTGGCCTAGAAACAGTGACCCATTGAAATTTTTAGACAAGCTTAATGATATTGTCCCAAGTATCACATTCAAAATTGAAAGATAAATAAATGGATCCCTTCCATTCCTTGATATGCTTATCATTAGCAATGACCAAAACTACAAATTTAAGGTGTACAGAAAGCCTACACAGGTAGACAGTTTCATACGTTTTTTATCGAATCACCTGGTGTCTACCAAAATGTCAGTTTTTCTGCTGTGTTCTTGAGATGTCTGCGTATTTGTGACGCTGAATTTATTGATGACGAATTGAAAAACATTCGTTCCATTACACAAAAACTTGGGTACCCTTCTGTGTTTGTTGATCGTTGTTTTAGAAGGGCTAAAAGATCCTTTCATTCCTCTCAAACCAGGCAAATTCCTACACTTAAGAATATTTTGACTCTGCCCTATCGCAATGAATTTGTCCCGTTAGTTCGGTCCCTCCAATTACTAAATGTTAATGTTGTTTTCAAATATGACTCAACCATTACCAATATGTTAATAAGAAATAGCATAAGTTTGAATGTAAATGGAAGTATTTATTGTATTCCATGTAGCAAATGTTATGGTAATTATGTAGGACAGAGAGGAAAAACATTGCAGCTCAGAATCAAACAACATAAGTACAATATCAGAACAGCATCTGAAAGCAGTGCCCTGTTCGTTCATGTTAGGAATAATAATCATCCCATTGCTTGGGAAAAAAGCTTATAAGTATTCAAATCATCTTGTGTCACATAAAGACTTCTCGTTGAAGCTAGTTTGATTAAGGAATTAAAATCAATAAACCCTAGTGATGGTCAGTTCAAAACTGATATTTTGTTACATAAATTTATTTGTCAGTGGCCCAAGGTTAAAAATGCTTTGAAAACCTTGGAGCTAGATGTAGGATGGTTATTTAGTGGGTCCCTTAATTTTAACCTGACCTGACTAGTCACATCGCCCCCTTTCTCTTAAGCTCCTCTACGTGTGTGTTGGTGTTGGTGTGGGAATTAGTGTATGACATCATTATGACCTGACCCCATGTTTAATGAGGTCGCCCTGTATATTTAAGCTTCTCTCTGTCCATGTAATCCAGTTGCCTCTGAAGATGTCTTGAATAAAGACGAAAGCTAAGGTGCTCCGTTGTTTCCCTTTCCCAAAGTGATTTTATCATGATTTATCTTATCCACGTTTTCATTGTGGATCTACATGAAATATATATATATATATATATATATATATATATATATATATATATATATATGTATATATATATTCATTTTTATCCATATAACACGCGGACTTTGAACATATAATCAACAGCCTCACCAGCCAGGACTCGAACCCTCGACCTACTGTGAGGGACCAGGGAACGTTACCGACCATACCACAAGGACACTAAAATCAGTTCTAGACTATGTTATATTTCACACAAAGCCTGTTCATCGAGCTGATGGCGCCGTGAACCTCCCACTGGAAACTGCCCGTGCCTCTTATGTGGATGTCAGCAGCATTTTACCGAATCCAGCTGGTATGAAACACGAGGTACCATATATACTTAATTTTTAGTCCATATAACACGCCGACTGTGAACATATAATCAACGACCTCACCAGCCAGGAATCGAACCCTCGACCTACTGTGTGAGACCAGGGAACGTTACTGACCATGCCACAAGGACACTAAAAGCAGTTTCATACCAGCTGGATTCGGTAAAATGCTGCTGACATCCACATAAGCGGCACGGGCAGTTCCCAGTGGGAGGTTCACGGCTCCATCAGCTCGATGAACAGGCTTTGTGTGAAATGTAACATTGTCTAGAACTGTTTTTAGTGTCTTTGCCGCATGGTCGGTAACGTCCCCTGGTCCCACACAGTAGGTCTAGGGTTTGAGTCCTGGCTGGTGAGGGTTGTTGAATATATATATATATATATATATATATATATATATATATATATATATATATATATATATATATATATATATATATATATATATATATATATATATATATATATATATACTTCATTTTCAGTCCATATAACACGCGGACTTTGAACAGATGATCAACGACCTCACCAGCCAGGAATCGAACCCTCGACCTACTGGGTGGGACTAGGGAACACTGCGCCATCAACTCGATGAACAGGCTTTGTGTGAAATATAACAGAGTAGAGGACTGCTTTTAGTGTCCATGTGGGTTGGTCGGTAGTGTTCCCTAGTCCCACCCAGTAGGTCGAGGGTTAGATTCCTGGCTGGTGAGGTCGTTGATTATATATATATATATATATATATATATATATATATATATATATATATATATATATATATATATATATATATATATATTGTTACGAACCCCTCCACCGATTGTCTTCATCTACCTACCCAGCACCACGAGCAACGCCATCTAGGGACGAAACACGAGTATGGCTCGTCTTAGTTACCACTCCCGGGTTTCCCTTCTCCATATCCTGGTTGTTGCGTCACTTCCGCCTCAGTCTACTTTGTCAGCTCCAATTCGAGGAGAGGACACACTTCACTCTGGGAAGCGACCACAGGATCACCTATCCTGGAAACTTACGGCACAGTGACTATTTACCGTCTTCTACCATACTCAGCCTTGCTCGTCAGCCATCTCAGCTCCTCACTTAAGTATTTGTAATCTTGTATTGCCTCTTCCCCCTCCACATTGCTTCACTATTGTTTTATGTTTTATTACTATGTATATACTGTTCGTGTTTAGGTTAAGTTTGGTTAAGGGTAGTGTATAAGCTGAATATTTTGTTAAGGAATTTATGGTACTTTATTATATACAACGAAAACTCGCATCCTTTGTCTACCCTTTTTTTAGTCCGATTGTCTTTGTTTTTTTTTGTTGTTACCCGTTGGGATCTGGGTAGACGTATAACTATATTCTAAATCCCCAACTCGTAACAAATGGCGACCGTGACAGGACACGACCTTAAGTACCATATTCCTTCCTCCCTTGTTACTCAGTGTTAATTACCCCTCCCAGTCACTTCTGTTTACAATTGCTTTACGGTGGTTTAAAGTTTCCTTCATATGTGTGTGCATATATTGGTATTACCGTATAGTAAGAGTGACAGACGTAGGATAATAGGTTCCAAGTGTCATAAGGCTTACCTGTTATTACACGTGGCAGTCGTGTGGTAAGTCTTATCGAGTGTAGGGAAGAATCCGGATCTGTTTAATGCCGTACCCTCACTCCAGAGTAGGCTGTTCCATAGTTACTAGTTTAGAGTGAAGTGATATCTTGGGACGCCCCGCTCTACCAGGACCCCATAATTATAAAGCCTCCATTATTGTTCTTCTCATTATCTCATTCAGGGCTGTTAATCCGGATCTTTATATTAATGCCGTAATACGCCCTACCTCTTTCAAGTATATCAGGGTTGTTAATCCGGATCTTTATATAAATGCCGTAATACGCCCTACCTCTTTCAAGTATATCAGGGTTGTTAATCCGGATCTTTATATTAATGCCGTAATACGCCCTACCTCTTTCAAGTATATCAGGGTTGTTAATCCGGATCTTTATATTAATGCCGTAATACGCCCTACCTCTTTAAAGTCTCTTGTCCTTATCTAAGGATCTTCTCGGAAGAACAATAATCATAAGTGTAATTTCCCTAGGTATAACTTGGTTAGTTTCCGGGACTTTCTGGTTATCCACTGCCGTGATATTTTCTAGGGTTATCCACTTATCTTATCTTATTTTTTGACCATTAGTTAATTTATCCTATTTTTATTAACAATGGCCACCTCAGGTTTTGATCTCCAGGATTTTATTGAAAATCCTTCCGTAGCTAAATTACGTGTTAATATCCTGAAGAAAGAATGGAAAGAAATAGCCAACTATTACAATATCCCATTTTCACAGCAACTGACTAAGGAAATGTTAAAAAATCATGTGATTGAAGTGTTGGTTCAACAAGAAGTTTTAAAAGAATCCGCTGTTGACAGATTAACGCCCATGTCCAAGAAACTTCAACCACTATCCACCACCCCTCCTCACTCAGAAGTTGCCTCAGGTCTGGCTAGCCCTCAAGAAGAAACACAACGAATAGACCCCTTAGAACTAGAACGAGCTAGGTTCGAGTTCCAAATCAAAATGAAAGAACTCGAGTTGGAACAGGCCAAGTTGGAGCAGGAGGCAAAGTTGGAACAGGCCAAGTTGGAACAGGCCAAGTTGGAGCAGGAGGCCAAGTTGGACCCTGAAGAAAGGATGGAACAGGCCAAGTTGGACCATGAAGAAAGGATGGAACAGGCCAAGTTGGAACAGGCCAAGTTGGAGGCCAAGTTGGAGCATGAGGGAAGGTCGGAACAGGCCAAGTTGGAGCATGAGGAAAGGATGGAACAGGCCAAGTTGGTGCAGGCGGTTAAACTGAAAGAACTACAGGTGAGAGAGACAGAAGTCACTTTAACATCGGAGTTTAAATCAAAAGAAGTGGCATTAAGAGAGAAACTCGCTGCTTTTAACCCTGCTACTGCTTCTTCCCTTGTTCCCGGGTTTGATGAATCCGATATGGACGGGTCATTTAGGACTTTTGAGAAAATAGCCGCGAAGAATGAGTGGCCAAAGGACCAGTGGGTGTCAGTGTTAGTTCCTAAATTATATGGTAAGGCTCGTAGAGTTTATAACTGTTTAGACCAGACTGATGACTATGATAACGTAAAAAAGAATATCCTCACCTCTTATGCTATCACGCCAGATGGATACCGGCAGAAGTTTCGTAAACTAACCAAACCATTTTCACACACATTTGTTGAGTTTGCTCAAGAAAAGCTTAGGTTTTTTAAGAAGTGGTTAGAGGCTACAGAGACCTCCACATTTCAGGATTTGTTAAATTTGGTAGTCCTGGAGGAGTGGAAAAGCAAGATTCCATTTCACATCTTGAAGCATGTGGAGGAGCGTGGAGAGGTTAATTTAGGGCGTGCTGCTGAGCTGGCTGATGCGTATGCTTTGTTGGTGGAGTCACTGGGCAGTAGAGAACGTGGTACTTCCCGACATGTTAGGTCCTCCTCTGATGATAACCTTGGGAACGTGAGTGGTAGGTCGAAAGGTCCCACACCTACTCCCCCCGATGCAACCAAGCTTACTTGTTCTTACTGTAAAAACCCAGGCCATACGATCCAGAATTGTAAACACCCAAAGTGTCGAATTGCTAAAAGTAGTTCCCTGGATCCCAAATCCAAACCAATAGCAAATGCCAATGTGGCAAGGCCCCATCAGGATCTCTTCTCTTCATTCACCTATGAGGGAAAAATTTCAATCATAGAAGGGTCTCGTTCTTTCCCTATTCGTATACTACGTGATACGGGCGCAGCACAATCTATCCTCCTGTTTAACGTCATTCCTGATATATCTACCGCATTTACAAATGAGAGTGTTCTAATTTCAGATCTCTCGTCCCATTCTTCCTATCCTTTAGCTAAAGTGCACCTCCAATGTCCCTTGATTACTGGGGAAGTGCAAATAGCCATTAGGAAAGACCCAATGCCTGTGTGCGGCATTCATTTATTATTGGGTAATGACTTGGTAGGAGATCTAGTGGTTCCTAACATAAAGACAGTCGACTCTCCCTTACCTGTCAACTCCACCACTGACCTTAAAGAAACTATTCCTCATCTTTTCCCATCTTGTGCTGTCACCCGGTCGCAGAGTGTGCGAAATGGGCCCTCTTCACCTGAAACCACCTCCAATATCTTACTACCCACAGAAAATGTGTACAATAAGACCCTTAGTAAGGAGGAGCTCGTTTCAGCCCAACAATCTGATCCTTCTGTGTTCAAACAGGTGATGAAAGACCTCAGTGTGGACAATTGTACATCTTCGGCTTACCACCCACCGTCCCAAGGTTGCTTGGAACGGTTCCATCAAAACTGTCAAGTCAATGCTAATAAACTATCTCCTCTCAACTATATAGTCCATACTCCTGATCACCGAAAAGATTCACAACTTGTTCACATTAATCTCATGAAACTTTACCATTCCAGGCAGTCAGAGGAAGACATCCCAGAGGCTGTAAGCCTACCTGTATTGCATACGGTTTTGTCAGGGCCGGAGCGGAGACAGATGACATGGACCTATTGGAGAATTTAGACTTCCCTCTACCTAAAGAGAACCCTGCTAACAGTCACATACTCAACAATTTGGATGAGTATTTTTCTGTTCTGAATCCATCTCAAGCAAAAGATCTCACTAAGTTATTATCAACATTTCCTAAAGTCACGTCAGACCTCCCAGGGTTTTGCAATATACTTAAACATGATATTAAACTAATCTCGGATGATGTACAACCCATTAGGCAATCAGCATATCGTCTAAGTCCACAAAAAAAATCGATTATGAAAAAGGAGGTAGATTTTTTGTTAAAGCATAACTTAGCTGAGCCTAGTACCTCCCCCTGGGCTTCACCTTGCCTTCTCATTCCAAAACCCGATGGCACCTTTCGTTTCTGTACAGATTATCGTAAAGTGAACCAGGTCACTGTCTCAGACTCCTACCCTTTACCTTTGATTGAAGATATAATAGACAGCATAGGCTGTGCCCAATTTATCAGTACCATAGACCTGTTGAAAGGATATTATCAAGTAGGACTCACGGATAGGGCAAAAATAATCTCGGCATTTATAACTCCATTTGGTCTTTTTCAATATTTGGTTATGGCGTTTGGCTTTTCTAATGCTCCGGCCACATTCCAGAGGGCCATAAACTACCTTATTCAAGACCTAGGTGGGACGTTCGCCTACCTGGATGACCTGGTGGTGGTGTCGGACAGCTGGGACGAACATCTGGTGCGTTTGGAGATACTGTTTGCACGACTGCAAGAGACTGGATTCACCATAAACCTGGCTAAATCTGCTTTTGGCCGGGCCTCGGTGACTTACCTGGGACATATCGTTGGGCATGGTATGGTGAGACCCAAGGACGCAAACGTTGAAGCCATCTTGTCCTTCCCCACTCCAAGGACGAGGAAGGAACTCATGCGCTTCCTGGGGATGTGCGGCTACTACCGTCGGTTCTGCAGTAACTTCTCCAGCGTGGCCGGACCCCTCACAGACCTTACCAGTTCTGCGGTCCCTTACATCTGGAACCAGAAGTGCGACCAGTCTTTCCACCGCCTCAAAGCCTTCCTTGCCTCTAAGCCTGTAGTCCACCCCCCTGACTACACCTTGCCCTTCCATCTGCAAATCGACGCTAGTGGTGTCGGAGTGGGGGCTGTGCTCCTACAACCCGACCCAACCACTGATGTCCTTCACCCTGTGGCATATTACTCCGCCAAGTTGAAAAAACATCAGACCAACTACTCGACCATAGAGAAGGAGGCCCTGGCTCTGGTGTTGGCAATAAAGAAGTTTGAATGTTACCTCCAGTCTTGCCCACAAACAACCCTGGTCTTCACCGACCATAACCCACTCACGTTCATCCAAACCAACAAGACCTCCAACCAGCGAATCCTCCGCTGGGCTCTCCTCACCCAGCCCTATAATCTACAAGTCCGGCACATAAAGGGGGTGGAAAACCTGATTGCAGACTCCTTATCCCGAGCTCCAGTGGAAATGTAGCAGCTACTCTCCAGACGCACCAGGTGATCACCTCCTTCGCGCCCGCGCTACGAAGGTCTTTGGAGGGGGGGTGTGTTACGAACCCCTCCACCGATTGTCTTCATCTACCTACCCAGCACCACGAGCAACGCCATCTAGGGACGAAACACGAGTATGGCTCGTCTTAGTTACCACTCCCGGGTTTCCCTTCTCCATATCCTGGTTGTTGCGTCACTTCCGCCTCAGTCTACTTTGTCAGCTCCAATTCGAGGAGAGGACACACTTCACTCTGGGAAGCGACCACAGGATCACCTATCCTGGAAACTTACGGCACAGTGACTATTTACCGTCTTCTACCATACTCAGCCTTGCTCGTCAGCCATCTCAGCTCCTCACTTAAGTATTTGTAATCTTGTATTGCCTCTTCCCCCTCCACATTGCTTCACTATTGTTTTATGTTTTATTACTATGTATATACTGTTCGTGTTTAGGTTAAGTTTGGTTAAGGGTAGTGTATAAGCTGAATATTTTGTTAAGGAATTTATGGTACTTTATTATATACAACGAAAACTCGCATCCTTTGTCTACCCTTTTTTTAGTCCGATTGTCTTTGTTTTTTTTTGTTGTTACCCGTTGGGATCTGGGTAGACGTATAACTATATTCTAAATCCCCAACTCGTAACAATATATATTGTTACGAGTTGGGGATTTAGAATATAGTTAAAAGTCTACCCAGATCCCAACAGGCAACAACAATAAAAAAACAAAGACAATCGGACTATAAGAGGGTAGACAAAGGATGCGAGTTTTTGTTGTGTAAAATAAAGTACCATAAATTCCTTAACAAAATATTCAGCTTTCTATAATTTACCCTTAACCATACTTAACCTAAACATTAACAGTATATGCATATTTATACAACATACAATAATTTTGAAGCAAGGTGGAGGTGGGGAGGCAATACAAGGTTACAAATACTTAAGTGCGGAGCTGAGATGGCTGACGAGTAAGGCTGAGTATTGTAGAAGACGGTAAGTAGTCACTGTGCCATAGGTTTCCAGGATAGGTGATCCTATGGTCACTTCCCAGATTGAACTGAACTCTCATAGAACTGGAGCTGATGAGGAAGACTTTGAGGAGGTGACGCAACAACCACGATATGGAGAAGTGAAACCCAGGAGTGGTAACTAAGAGTAGTCATAATCGGGTTTCGTCCCTAGATGGCGTTGTTCGTGGTGCTGGGTAGGTAGATCAGGACAATAGATGGCGTGGTTCGTAGTGCTGGGTAGGTAGATCATGACAATTGATGGCGTGGTTCGTAACACATCCCCCCTCCAAAGACCTCCGTAGCGCGGGCGCGAAGGAGGTGATAACCTGGTGCGTCTGGAGAGTAGCTGCTGCATTTCCACTGGAGCTCTGGATAAGGAGTCCGCATTCAGGTTGTCCAACCCCTTTATGTGCCGGACTTGTAGATTATAGGGCTGGGTGAGGAGAGCCCAGCGGAGGATTCGCTGGTTGGAGGTCTTGTTGGTTTGGATGAACGTGAGTTGGTTATGGTCGGTGAAGACTAGGGTTGTCTGTGGGCAAGACTGGAGGTAACATTCAAACTTCTTTATTGCCAACACCAGAGCCAGGGCTTCCTTTTCTATGGTCGAGTAGTTGGTCTGATGTTTTTTCAACTTGGCTGAGTAGTATGCTACAGTGGTTGGGTCGTGTTGTAGGAGCACAGCCCCTACTCCGACACCGCTAGCGTCGATTTGCAGATGGAAGGGCAAGGTGTAGTCAGGGGGGTGCACTACAGATTTGGAGGCAAGGAAGGCTTTGAGGCGGTGGAAAGACTGGTCGCACCTCTGGTTCCAGATGTAAGGGACCGCAGAACTGGTAAGGTCTGTGAGGGTTCCGGCCACGCTGGAGAAGTTACTGCAGAACCGACGGTAGTAGCCGCACATCCTCAGGAAGCGCATGAGTTCCTTCCTCGTCCTTGGAGTGGGGAAGGACAAGATGGCTTTAACGTTTGCGTCCTTGGGTCTCACCATACCATGCCCCACGATATGTCCCAGGTAAGTCACTGAGGCCCGGCCAAAAGCAGATTTAGCCAGGTTTATGGTGAATCCAGTCTCTTGCAGTCGTGGGAACATTATCTCCAAACGCACCAGATGTTCGTCCCAGCCGTCCGACACCACCACCAGGTCATCCAGGTAGGCGAACGTCCCACCTAGGTCCTGAGTCAGGTGATTGATTGCTCTCTGGAATGTGGCCGGAGCATTAGAAAAGCCAAACGCCATAACCAAATATTGAAAAAGACCAAATGGAGTTATAAATGCCGAGATTATTTTTGCCCTATCCGTGAGTCCCACTTGATAATATCCTTTTAATATGTCCACCGTACTGATATATTTTGCACAGCCTGTGCTGTCTATTATATCTTCAATCAAAGGTAAAGGGTAGGAGTCTGAGACAGTGACCTGGTTCACTTTACGATAATCGGTACAGAAACGAAAAGTGCTATCGGGATTTGGAATGAGAAGGCAAGGTGAAGCCCAGGGGAAGGTACTAGGCTCAGCTAAGTTATGTTTTAACAAAAAATCTACCTCCTTTTTCATAATCTCTCTTTTTTGTGGATTTAGTCGATATGCTGATTGCCTAATGGGTTGTACATCATCTGAGGTTAGCTTAATATCATGTTTAAGTATATTGCAAAACCCTGGGAGGTCTGACGTGACTTTAGGAAATGTTGATAATAACTTAGTGAGATATTTTGCTTGAGATGGATTCAGAACAGAAAAATACTCATCCAAGTTGTTAAGTATGTGACTGTTAGCAGGGTTTTCTTTAGGTAGAGGGAAGTCTAAATTCTCCAATAGATCCATGTCATCTGTCTCCGGCTCCGGCCCTGACAAAACCGTATGCAATACAGGTAAGCTTATAGCCTCTGGGATGTCTTCCTCTGACTGCCTGGAATGGTAAAGTTTCATGAGATTAATGTGAACAAGTTGTGAATCTTTTCTGCGATCAGGAGTATGGACTATATAGTTGAGGGGAGATAGTTTATTAGCATTGATTTGAAAGTTTTGATGGAACCATTCCAAGCAACCTTGGGATTGTGGGTGGTAAGCCGAAGATATACAATGGTCCACACTGAGGTCTTTCATCACCTGTTTGAACACAGATGGATCAGATTGCTGGGCTTTAATGCGCTCATCCTTACTTATGGTCTTATTGTACAGATCTTCTGTGGGTAGGAAGATATTGGAGGTGGTTTTAGATGAAGAGGGCGCATTTCGCACACTCTGTGACCGGGTGACAGCACAGGATGGGAAAAGGTGAGGAGTAGTTTCCTCAAGGTCAGTGGTGGAGTTGACAGGTAAGGGAGAGTCGACTGTCATTATGTTGGGAACCACTAGATCTCCTACCAAGTCATTACCCAATAATACATGAATGCCGCTCACAGGCATTGGATCTTTCCTAATGGCTACTTGCACTTCCACAGTAATCAAGGGACATTGGAGGTGCACTTTAGCTAAAGGATAGGAAGAATCGGATGAGAGATCTGAAATTAGAGCACTCTCATCAGTAAATGCGGTAGATATATCAGGAATGACGTTAAACAGGAGGATTGATTGTGCTGCGCTCGTATCACGTAGTATACGAGTAGGGAAAGAACGAGACCCCTCTATGATTGAAATTTTTCCCTCATAGGTGAATGAAGAGAAGAGGTCCTGATGGGGCCTTTCCACATTGGTGGTTGCTATTAGTTTGGATTTGGGATCCAGGGAACTACTTTTAGTAGTTCGACACTTTGGGTGTTTACAAGACTGGATCGTATGGCCTGGTTTTTTTACAGTAAGAACAATAAAACTTGGTTGCATCAGGGGGGGTAGGTGTGGGACCTTTCGACCAACCACTCACGTCCCCAAGGTTAACATCAGAGGAGGACCTAACATGCCGGAAAGTACCACGTTCCCTAAGGCACCGTGGCTCCACCAGCAAGGCGTACGCATCAGCCAACTCAGCCGCACGTTTTAAATTAACCTCTCCACGCTCCTCCACATGCTTCAAGATGTGAAATGGTATCTTGCTCTTCCACTCCTCCAGGACTACCAAGTTTGACAAATCCTGAAGTGGCCATTGTTAAGAAAACCTAGATAAATTAATTAATGGTCAAAAGATAAGATAAGTGGATTACCCTAGAAATTATCACGTCAGTGGATAACCAGAAAGTCCCGGAAACTACCCAAGTTATACCTAGGGAAATTACACTTATGAATATTGTTCTTCTGATAAGATCCTTAGATAAGGATAAGAGACTTGAAAGAGGAAGGGCGTATTACGGCATTAATATAAAGATCCGGATTAACAACCC
This sequence comes from Homarus gammarus, assembly GCA_958450375.1. NCBI lineage: Eukaryota > Metazoa > Arthropoda > Malacostraca > Decapoda > Nephropidae > Homarus > Homarus gammarus. Next base: position 1,756,681 of record CAUDMG010003725.1, read on the forward strand.
TCAGATACTTGAAAGAGGAAGGGCGTATTACGGCATTAATATAAAGATCCGGATTAACAACCCTTAGATACTTGAAACAGGAAGGGCGTATTACGGCATTTATATAAAGATCCGGATTAACAACCCTTGAGTTACTTGATTATTGACCCTGAATGAGATAATGAGAATAATAATAATTGAGGCTTTATAATTATGGGGTTCTGGAAGAGTGGGGCGTCCCAAGATATCACTTCACCCTAAACTAGTGACTATGGAACAGCCTACTCTGGAGCAAGGGTACGGCATTAAACAGATCCGGATTCTTCCCTACACTCGATAAGACTTACTACACGACTGCCACGTGTAATAACAGGCAAGCCTTATGACACTTGGAACCTAATATCCTCCGTCTGTCACTCTTACTGTACGATAATACCAATATATGCACACACATATGAAGGAAACTTTAAACCACCGTAAAGCAATTGTGAACAGAAGTGACTTGGAGGAATAATGAACAAGAAGTAACATGGGTGAAAGAAATATGGAACTTAATGTTGTGTCCTGTCACGGTCGACATTTGTTACGGGTTGGAGATTTAGAATATAGTTGAAAGTCTACCCAGATCCCAACAGGCAACAACAATAAAAAAACAAAGACAATCCGACTATAAAAGGGTAAACAAAGGATGAGAGTTTTTGTTGTGCATAATAAAGTACCATAAATTCCTTAACAAAATATTCAGCTTTCTATAATTTACCCTTAACCATACTTAACCTAACCATTAACAGTATATACATATTTATACAACATACAATAAATTTGAAGCAAGGTGGTGGTGGGGAGGCAATACAAGAATACAAATACTTAAGTGTGGAGCTGAGATGGCTGACGAGTAAGGCTGAGTATTGTAGAAGACGGTAGGTAGTCACTGTGCCGTAGGTTTCCAGGATAGGTGATCCTGTGGTCACTTCCCAGAGTGAACTGAACTCTTATCGAACTGGAGCTGATGAGGAAGACTTTGAGGAGGTGACGCAACAACCAGGATATGGAGAAGGGAAACCCCGGAGTGTTAACTAAGAGTAGTCATAATCGGGTTTCGTCCCTAGATGGCGTTGCTCGTGGTGCTGGGTAGGTAGATCAGGGCAATAGATGGCGTGGTTCGTAGTGCTGGGTAGGTAGATCATGACATTTGATGGCGTGGTTCGTAACAATATATATATAATAAATAAATATTAAAGTGATAAGCGTGGTAACATTATGAGATATTCTTATTACCACCATGCTATTGTACTATTCCAGATGATACTAAATGTTCCATAACATTTCCTTGAGATAAATGTATAGTATATTTCAGGTGCCTAATTGAGAGCTCAGGTTGTCAACTGGCTCAGCCATGTTAATATTGTTATTTTTATCCACTCTGTATCTGTAATTTTCTGGCTAAATAAAGTGTTTTAATTCAATTCAATTCAACGTGCGTACATAGGTGTGTAAGCCACCCTTCAGGGGTGAGGGCAGTAGTTTATACAAAATCGGAATTATACACAGGGAGCAGGAATTGTCACACTTGACTCTTACTTGTAAGTCTATGGCAAGAATAATCACAATTTCTATGATCACACTGATGTAAGTATAGTAATAAAGTCTTACTTGGTCGAGTGTGGGGGGTGGCTGGCACTTCCCGGGGTTTCTGTTTACGTGTGGGCAGCGGCAGCAGGCATAAAATAAAGTTGATTCATGTGGTGAGGCAGGAGCGCAAGCTGCAACAACACATCTTGGCTCTCCCTCTTCCTGATCCAGTTGCTTCGATTGAGGAGAAATAGAGTTAAAATGGACTTCCAATAGCCCAGTTTGTTGGATTTCGCCTTAGTAGCCTGTCCATCTTGCATTGCCTTTATCCGCCGTTGTAGTCGTTCGGTTCCCATATTGGTCACCCCTTCCGCCTATTCCGCCGTTGGAGTCTTAATGAAACTCTGCAGGCATGTCTGGCTGTTGTGGGGCTCCACAACGATTTTTTGTTTGGGGTTTACTCCCGTAACCAAGGTTAATCCACAAGGAAGCGGGGCAGTGGTTGGTAGGCTCTAGGACGTCCACATGCCAGTGGGCCACTGCGCCATCTCTCTGGCGCCCACTGCTACACCGAGATCCCCTGTTGATCTAGCCTAGGTCCATGAGGCACGAAGAGCCACAGCAGGAGTCATCGTGGTGAAGAGACTGTACACACACACACACACACACACACACACACACACACTGCAGGAACACTTTTAAGTTCAATCTATTTCAATGTTTTACCGTCTTTTTTTTCTAATCTGCTATTATCTCTCTCTCTCTCTCTCTCTCTCTCTCTCTCTCTCTCTGTTTGTTTTACAAGGTTCATTGTAGAAGGCTCTGAAGCATCAGGCAAATTGGTGATACAAAGTTCTTGGGGAAACCATATGAGGGACGAATGATGAGGCAAGGATGTGGAAGAGGTTGTATCTTTAGTGATGAAGCATGAGAGAAGGATGTGGAAGAGGATGTTGCTTTGGTGGTGAAGGATGAGAGAAGGCTGTAGAAGAGGATGTTGCTTTGGTGGTGAAGGATGAGAGAAGTATGTGGAAGAGGATGTTGCTTTGGTATTGAAAGACGAGGGAAAATATGAGAAGGATGGAAAAAGATATTAAAAAGTTGTTGTCTTGGTCATGGTGGCTGGAAGAATAATACATGGATGAGGCAAGGATGTCAAAGTGGATGTTGTCTTTATAGTATTAAGCTTGTGAGAAGTATAATGGAGGATGTGGGAGGCGTTATCTTTTATAGCAAATTATTGAAGATGTTGGACGTATATAACTGAGGATATAAAGTGAAAATAACTCTGGCTATAGGATGAGAAAGTATAATATTTCAGCCAACCAGTCAATTAGTACCTCAGTCAGTGATTAAGTCTGTCAGTCCATCTCTTTTGTTTCCTTTGATTACTTCTGTGCTTCTCAGTTCCTCTATTTAATTTGTCTTTTTTCGCTCAATTGTTCTGTTCCCCTTCCTTTCTCTTATTTTTTTTTCACTCTTGTGCCATTATCTAAATTTGTTTCCCTCTCCTTTTGCGTTTCTCTCTATATATTTTCTGTCTCTCTTCTTTGACTTTTTTTGGTTCTGATTCTCTTTTTTTTTCTCCTTTTCTGTCTCATTCTCAGTTTATCATTCTTCCTGTCTATCTCTATCTCTCTCTTTTTCTTATTTGTTCTCTCTTTCTCTCTCTTCTTATATTTTATCATTCTCTCTCTGATAACAACGAAATAATTATTTCGTTAACTTCTTCGTATATTACCATTTGTTTTCCATTATTTCTCTCCCAACAATTTACACTTAAGTCCCCCCTCCCTCCCTCCCCTCCTTTTCTGTGGGCCAGGACGACGTTTTCTTTACAGCTTGTCTTGAAGGTTTGTCAAAAGTAAAATACGTGGAAAGTTTAATTAATCTCACGGCTTTCGTGTCAGAAATCTGGGAAAATAAAAACAAATGGTGTCAGGAGTTTGTGAGAGAGAGAGAGAGAGAGAGAGAGAGAGAGAGATCCTTTGGTCTGTTTAACACTCAAGGACGTAAGTCAAGAACCTTTAGTCAACAACAGAAATCTGCCAAGCACCTGGTAAATATTTGGCCAATGCCGATTGATACCTGTGTTACACCTGCATTATAGGTAAGCAATATACGAGTATTTCTATCACAAGGAAAGTGTTGTCTTTCGTTTTCTCCAATGTTCTCAACATCTCTCGTTCTCTCCTGATAACTGACAACATAAAACATATCTTTCACTCTCTCATTCTCCTCAAATATCTCATCCCCCCCCCCCTCCACCTCCCCTAGTGTAACCGTGTGATTTCGTAGGCAATGTGGAGTTGAATCCCCAGACACAAAGTTTGTGTTTGGTTAAAATTTCACTCGCGATTTTCTCGCTTTTCTTTTCTTTTTTAACCCGGTGAAGCCAGTGGTCACAGAATTCCTAGCCTTCATATCATTTTATTCATCTGCATCAGCATCACTATTTCTGAGGGTATAACTTCTAGAAGTCTGCCCAGTGTTTATCTCCTTACACTCTTCTTTATGCTCCGCCCATGCATGTGTACTGTACTTCTTGACCTTGGTGTACTCTAACGAATATGGCCTAGTGCATCTAACGACCGGTTATTTCGTATTCAATGTAAGGCCGTATAGCTCGTACTCAATTTAAGGCCGTATGGTTTGTTCTCATATTAAGGCCGTATATTTCTTATTCAGATTAAAGCCGTATATTTCGTACTCAGTTTAAGGCCGTATATTTCGTACTCAGTTTAAGGCTATATATATAGGACTTAGTTTAAGGCAGTATATTCCGTACTTAGTTTAAGGCTGTATATTTATTACTCAGTTTAAGGCCGTAAATTTTGTACTCAGGTTATATTTTACTACGACTGTCTGCCAAAAGTATATTAAGTGTTCAAGTTTGTCAATTAACACACACACAGTTGCTGGCTAGAATGGATCTGATTGTGTGCGGAGACTCCATCATAACTAAGTATAAAAGTTTACTTATCTATATCATAAGAGGATTAGAAGATAAAGGAAAGCGATTCAGAGGCAAAAGAGAGAGGAAGCAGAGAAAGATCAATTAAAATGAAAAAGAGAAAGAAAAACACAGAGATAGAGCGAGACAGACAAATATACAGAAACAGAGAGGCACACAGAGATAATTAAAGACACAGAGAGAGAGAAAGATGGAAAATAAAAAAAGAAATGATTAAAGAGAAAGAGAGAGATATGGACCGAAAGAGAAAGAGAAAAAAAGATACACAGAGACGGGAGGGCAGTTAAAAGAGAGAGAAATTTTTATTGTAGATTTCTCTGCCTCATCAACTATATTAACGTCTTTTAAACACATGAGCTCAACCAACCCAAACATTAAACAACAACTGTCAGAAACTAAAACAGAAAAAACACTATGTTTCCTTGAGAGAGAGAGAGAGTGTTCTGAACTGAGGCACTCTCTACCTGGGGGGTGGGGGGGGGGGCAGGATGAAAGGGGGAAGGGGAGGGGAGAATAAGGCGGGAAGGGGGTGGGGAGAATGAAGGGGAGTGGGGGGTAGCTCTTAGGAGGGGGCAGAAGACGCCACAGAAAATTTTACAAGTAGGAAGGAGGAACCATGTTGTGGGAGTAATTAGAGGAGGAAGAGGAGGAGGAGGAGGAAGAACAAGAAAAGAAGGAAGAGCAGGAGAACATAGTGAAGAGTAAGAGTAGAGTATAGTGTGGAGAAAGAATTGCAGGAGGATGTAGTGAGAGAGGAATAGGAGGAGGAGAAGGAGGAAGAGATGGAGAGTACATTAAGGGTGAAGAAGAGGAGGAGTGTAGTGAGGTTGGAGGATGAAAAGTATGAGACAGAAGAGAAGGAAGACGAAGTAAGTTATATTGAAGGCGATATAGTAGGACGTAGGTCATTGGAGGAAGAAGAGGAGGACGCAGAAGAGGAGGGAGAAGCAGAAGAGGAGTAGGAGGAGGGTGAAAATGGTTGTCTTTTACATGGAAAAATAGGAAAATACTCTCAAGATGAAGGTAATGGAAGAGTCGCTACAGACAGTAACAAAGAAAGGTTTGGAAAATACAACGATAATAAAAGTGGGAAACAGAAAGAGGGAGAAAGGAAAGAGATAAAAAGATACACAGCGAAGATAGAATAAGTTGAAGACAGAAAAGGTGATAAATGAAAGGAGTGGAATGAAAGACAACGATAAATAAAAGAAGTGAGAGACGAAGAGTGTGAAAAAGGAAGAATATGGAATAAGAAAAACAAGGATGTAGGGTGTAAACAAAACAAAGATGCGGAGAGAGAGAGAGAGAGGTATTAAAAAGTAGATGAAAACTAGTAAGAATTGAAGCGTTTAGGATGATAGGCAACAAAACTACAAATAAAGAGGGTGAAAATCGGGTAGAATGAAAGGGAAACGGTGAAATAAGTGAATTATGTGTGTGTGTGTGAACAACATGACGAAAATTGTCAGTAAAAGTAAGTCGATAAGAAAAGTTTTCTCACTTGAAATGTTAGTCAATTAATCCATACTCACTCTCTCTAGGATGGCAGCCATAGAACTTGCTGGGTGAATGCGTTTCCATACAGAAATACAATAAAAGAAAATCAGAAAATTAAACTTTCGCTATTCCATACTGGTGTTCACTTGGGTTCACTCGGGTTCACTCGGGCTCTCGTTACCGATACAGTACTTGTTTGGTAGTAGCCTCTAGATACTCGAGAAACTCCCTCCTATAAACCTTTCAATTCTCTCTCTCTCTCTCTCTCTCTCTCTAGGAAGGCATGGGGAGGCCGCCCTTCAGAACACACTGATCGACAGATTTAAAAGCTACGTAAAATAAAAAAAAAATTATTTTCCTTACAATAACACAAACCTAGCTTCATCTTACGTTTGCACTCACAGGTATTAATTCAATTCATATTCACAGTCATAAATTTCCTTAAGGTGCTCAGGCTAAGACTAAACAAAAGATAATATTGACGTTATACACCCAACAACTTCTAAGAGCTAAAGATAAACTTGGGTTACGTAATGGTTACTTTTCTTAGCTTGGGTCCTTAATTTTGTTACTTCACATGTGTCTTCTGAGGGTTTCTTTACTTGATTCGGGTCTCCTGATTTTTACTTAACTGAGATCTCCTGAGTGTAACTTAACTTGGATCCCATTATCTTTTCATGTTATGTTGCTACGTATGGCTATAATGAAGGTCCAACAATTTCCACCTTTTGTTTTTATATTCGATTTCTACTGATTCTTATATTCATTTTTACAGTACTTTCATAACTGACAAAAGCACACTATAGTTCATACTTCTGGCTGTTGACAAAAAATACCCATTTTTGTACGAGTATTATTAATGTGGGATAAAAACCCAATTTCTTTGTATTACTATGGCAACAGATAATAAAAAGTGTCATTTATTTATACTACCTTGATTTTTATAATATATATATATTTTTCATATTTCCTTTATAAGTGACACATTCAGTATACCAATTAAAAAACAAGCCTCATTTATGATAATTTTCTCTTGTATTTCTGAATTTAATTTTGTAAATTTTTCCCCCAGGACGCCATTTAATATCACAATATTAATTCACTTGAACTTTCCGCACTTTAGTTCTCCTCAGAGACATCAGAGTCACTAAGTCTTCAACTTGTCCCCGCCGCGAAGACGAACCCTGGAAGTCAGAGAAAGATTTAGACTAAACTGAGTGAGTTGTCTAAGTTAGTTCGTATTAGTGTTGTGTTCCGATTTATCCTCCAGTCAGATTGTAACTTTATTAGATGCATGCAACCTTTGTGGATTGTCTCAGGAATTATTTTCTCTAACATTGTATATATATATATATATATATATATATATATATATATATATATATATATATATATATATATATATATATATATATATATATATATATTTCATGTAAATCCACAATGAACACGTGGATAAGATAACTCTTGATAAAATCACACGGGAAAATGGGAACAACGGAGCACCTTAGCTTTCGTCTTTATTCAAGACATCTTCAGAGGCAACTGCCTCTGAAGATGTCTTGAATAAATACGAAAGCTAAGGTGCTACGTTATTTCCCATTTGCCGTGTGATTTTATAAAGATATATATATATTAATATATATTAATATATATATATATATATATATATATATATATATATATAAAGTGTTTAAGCACACACTAATGGTGAGATGCGTTAACCACACTTTTCTAAACCCCCTTGTATGTAACTCTCGTATGTGCAAATCATGTTTTCATACACTTGTCTGTGTCCATTGATTTACAGAAAAAAAATCAATAGAACACCAAATACAATGAAGAATTCAACTTCAACCTAGGCGACTTTGAGATGTGGTTGTGAGAATGAATACTGGATGACAGAGCAGCATGACCAAAGAAAGCAAGCACCAGATATCCAAAAAGCATAACAAATCCAAAGTGTGATTTAAGTTACGCAGAGACATTATAAATCACGGTAATCCCATATGCAGGTTGTGTTTAAGTAAGTCCAGTTTCTTCTCTTGAATACGAAGAGATGAAAAAATATCACTATTATCTGGAAGCCGATTTCATTATGTCAGGTGAAACATTCAGCTAGAGTGATTCGTCTGGCAGATATTCGTAATACTTAAAATATTTACCTGCGTTGTTGTGTACCAGAGAGGGAAGGAATAGATGAAAGAAGCGGTAAAGGGGTGTTTGATGGGCGGGAGTCAGGAGGGAGGGAGAGAGGGAGAGAGAAAGAGGAAATGGGTAGGGGGGGGGGGAAGAAGGGAGTTGAGGGGTGAGTGAGAGAAGATGAGAATGAGTCAAGACGAGAAGAGTAGAGACTGACAGGATAGAGAAGAGATAAATAACGGGAATGAAGAAGGAAGGAAGGAAGGAAGGAAGGAAGGTGAATGGAAGAAAAGGAGAAGATAGGGAGGGGAAAATTAAAAAAAAACAGGAAGGTAGATTGCGAAGGAATAAAGGAAGGGAGCTAAGAAGGAGAAAGAAGAATAGAAGAAGGAAGAGAGGGTAAAATAGAGGAATGTGAGGAGAAATGGACAAGAAAAAAGAAAGAATGGGAGAGAATGAAGGAATGAAGAAGGCGAAAGACAAGGTGGATTATTCTTACAAAACCCCTCTCTCTCTCTCTCTCTCTCTCTCTTTCTCACTACGCCTCATCACCATAATGGAGGTGGGTGATGTAGGTCAGGATGTAACCTTTGGTGCTCTAATTTGAAAACGTCAAGTCAAATGCCGCCTCTTGCTAGCGTCTGCCCCCTCCCCCCCCCCCCCATCCCTACTACTTGTTACCGAATGAAAATGAAAGCAAGTATGAAACAAGAAACAAACATTCAGCAAATGTGAAACAAGAAAGAAACATGAAACAAGAGTGAAACAAGAACCTACAGTAGTGTGACACAAGAAACATTTTTGAAACAAGTGTGAGACAAAAAAGAAACACCAAATAAGTGGGTAGCAGGATGAAAGTATGAAACAAGTGTGAAATAATGTGATAAAGACTCGGTGGTAGACTCAAGAATTATATCACCTCACCAACTACAACTGGTAATTTAGGAACTTTTGCAAGCATGCGTTGGTTCTCGCAACTCTCAACATGCTTATGTAATTCGAGTAAAGAATAAATGTTCCGAATGGCACTGGAAAAATTCCACCCATCTATCACCAGTATAACAGATAGAGTATTAATTCATAGCCCAAATTATTATGCCAAAGCTAATTTAGATAAGTGGCTCAGGTGTTTAGAATAGTATTTAGGCGAAGCGTATGTGTTGTCTAATGGTAGACCCTGCTGCCATAGGGCATCACCAAAATTGTGACCAAGACCCAGGTTGCTGATCTGACTTTCTGCCTCGTTTACACACAATTGCAGGGTCTCAATTGTTTCTCTTACCTTGACAACACATCATACATATATCATTTCTCACTATATTTTTATTATTATTATAATTAATATTATTATTATATTATATTATATTTTTGTTAATATTTATTATATTTTTATTAATTTTTATTATTATTATTATTATTATTATTATTATTATTATTATTATTATTATTATTATATTTTCGCCCCCAGGCCCTGATGTGGGTCATTGACGTGTGGTCTTGTGGGCTAAACCCGTAAAAAAAAAAAAATAAGGGTGATAACTTTTTGGTTAAATGCTTTTTTTATTTTCATTCAATCCGGTTGTCTAATTAGGAAAATAGATATTAAAGAGACTTTAGAAAGAAAAATACTCTATGTTTCAGATTTTTGAGTTGGCCAAAGACAGTGCCTCTGAGGTCTTGTTACGATTAAGTTGGTATATATATATATATATTAATATGCTGATAACCACCAGGAAAGAAGAAAACACGAAGTTCCCAAGCGCTTTCGTGTAATTCACATCTTCAGTCTGGTTTAGATATGTTGATGATGTATTATGTCTCTGGCCATGTAATGAGGACCTAAAAGTTTTCCTACCACAACTTAACAACTTAGCCCCCTCGATCAAATTCACTGTGGAATTAGAGCAAGACTGTAAATTGCCATTCCTAGACTGTCTGATACACAGAATAGGTAACACTTTTAAGTTCAGTATTTATAGAAAACCAACCAATGTGTGTTCATACATTCATTATTATTCTGCCCACCATAATAAAGTCAAACAGTCAGTATTTACAACAATGTTTTTACGTGCCTTGAGAATTTGCAGTCCGGAATTCATCGATGAGGAATACAAATATATATATAATATTGGCTCAAACCTTAAATACCCTAGATCTTTCATAGATAAATGCTTAAACATTACTAAGAAAACTTTTTATAGAACTGATCCCAAGCCCACCCATGACCATAAGAATATCTTAATATTACCATTTCACAAAAATTTCTCACACATTCCGGCACAGCTAAAATCTTGGAACGTCAATGTGGCATTTAAAAACTCATGCACTGTTAAACAAATGTTAATCAAGAACTCCCCCAACAACACAATTGGTTGCATTTATAAAGTTCCTTGCAAGGAATGTAATATGTTTTACTTAGGCCAGACAGGTAAAGATCTTGTAACTAGAATTAAACAACACAAATACAGTGTCAGGACAGGCCAGGAATCCAATGCTCTGTTTGTTCATTTGAGGGATAACAAGAATTGCATTGACTGGGATAATGCCTCCTCAATATTACCATGTAATTCAATTGATAGTAGGAACATCATAGAATCTAGTCTTATTAAACATACCGAAGCATTCAACATGAATTTGAGTAACGGTATGTACAAGCTGGACAACTTTGTAATTAAGAAGATTTGTGATCAGGTGAGAGGGCGGGTCACTGTCCCATCTGACCCAACCACCAACCGTTGTGTGCCATTTAAAGATTAGTAGGGTCATTACCTGACCATTGTGGACCTGGTCTCACCCTCCTCTGTATATATTCATCTTGTTCTGCATTACTCTATCTAGTCTGTACTCACCCCTGAAGATGTGAATTACACGAAAGCGCTTGGGAACTTCGTGTTTTCTTCTTTCCTGGTGGTTATCAGCATATACCTAGATCACGCGCACCTACAGTGATTTACTTGCATATATATTAATATTTATATTTATATTTATATATATATATATATATCTATATATATATATATATATATATATATATATATATATATATATATATATATATATATATATAAATATAAATATTATATATATATATATATATATATACAGTGTATGTATATATATATATACTTCATTTTTAGTCCATTTAACACGCGGACTTTGAACATACAATCAACGACCTCACCAGCAAGGAATCGAACCCTCGACCTACTGGGTGTGACTAGGGAGCGCTTACCGGCTAGGCCACAAGGACACTAAAAGCAGTTCTAGACTCTGTTATATTTCACACAAAGCCTGTTCATCGAGCAGATGGCGCCGTGAACCTCATTGGGAAACTGCCCGTGCCTCGTATGTGGTGTCAGTAGCATTTTACCGAATCCAGCTGGTATGAAACGCGAGGTATATATATATACTTCATTTTTAGTCCATTTAACACGCGGACTTTGAACATACAATCAACGACCTCACCAGCAAGGAATCGAACCCTCGACCTACTGGGTGAAGTATATATATGTACCTCGCGTTTCATACCAGCTGGATTCGGTAAAATGCTACTGACACCACATACGAGGCACGGGCAGTTTCCCAATGAGGTTCACGGCGCCATCAGCTCGTTGAACAGGCTTTGTGTGAAATATAACAGAGTCTAGAACTGCTTTTAGTGTCCTTGTGGCCTAGCCGGTAAGCGTTCCCTAGTCACACCCAGTAGGTCGAGGGTTCGATTCCTTGCTGGTGAGGTCGTTGATTGTATGTTCAAAGTCCGCGTGTTAAATGGACTAAAAATGAAGTATATATATGTACCTCGCGTTTCATACCAGCTGGATTCGGTAAAATGCTACTGACACCACATACGAGGCACGGGCAGTTTCCCAATGAGGTTCACGGCGCCATCTGCTCGATGAACAGGCTTTGTGTGAAATATAACAGAGTCTAGAACTGCTTTTAGTGTCCTTGTGGCCTAGCCGGTAAGCGTTCCCTAGTCACACCCAGTAGGTCGAGGGTTCGATTCCTTCCTGGTGAGGTCGTTGATTATATATATATATATATATATATATTTTTATACAGGGTGTCCCATAAGTTTCCATACATATGGTTTTTAACATTGGATTGGTCGGCGTGGTCCTGTGGAGTTTCCTCCCAGATCCCCAGACCTTACCCCACTTGATTTTTACCTTTGAGGGCATTTGAAGGCTATGGTGTATCAGGAAAAGATACTAAACATAAATCATCTAAAGAAACGTATCACCAACGCCATTACAAGCATAACTCCAGCTGTGCTTGAACGTGTTCTTCAGCAGTGGAGGACACGCATTGAAGAGAGTTTTCAACAGAATGGTAGTCATGTAGAGCATATTATATAAATAAAAATGGATTTTCATATAAAAAGGTTTATTTTCCTATGTATGGAAATTTATGGGACACCCTGTATATATATATATATATATGCAAGTAAATCACTGTAGGTGCGCGTGATCTAGGTATAAGCTGATAACCACCAGGAAAGAAGAAAACACGAAGTTCCCAAGCGCTTTCGTGTAATTCACATCTTCAGGGGTGAGTACAGACTAGATAGAGTAATGCAAAACAAGATGAATATATACAGAGGAGGGTGAGACCAGGTCCACAATGGTCAGGTAATTAGGTAATGACCCTACTAATCTTTAAATGGCACACAACGGACTTCCACATACAATCAACACCTCAACCCGCCAGGATTCGAACCCACGGCCCACAAGCCTATGACTGTGACCGGGGAACGCTAACCGCTGGACCACCAGGATGCTAAAAGCAGTCCTAGACTTTGTTATATTTCACACAAAGCCTGTTCAACGAGCTTATGGTGCCGTGAACCTCTAATGGGGACCACCCGCATCACTTAGGTGGGTGGTCCCCATTAGAGGTTCACGGCGCCATAAGCTCGTTGAACAGGCTTTGTGTGAAATATAACAAAGTCTAGGACTGCTTTTAGCATCCTGGTGGTCCAGCGGTTAGCGTTCCCCGGTCACAGTCATAGGCTTGTGGGCGTGGGTTCGAATCCTGGCGGGTTGAGGTGTTGATTGTATGTCGAAGTCCGCGTGCTTTATTGGGCTAATGAAATATATATGGATACTCGTGTTTCGAAGCCGGATTTGGTAAAACGTTACTCTGACCACCTAAGTGATGCTGGTGGTCCCCATTAGAGGTTCACGGCGCCATAAGCTCGTTGAACAGGCTTTGTGTGAAATATAACAAAGTCTAGGACTGCTTTTAGCATCCTGGTGGTCCAGCGGTTAGCGTTCCCCGGTCACAGTCATAGGCTTGTGGGCCGTGGGTTCGAATCCTGGCGGGTTGAGGTGTTGATTGTATGTAGAAGTCCGTGTGCTTTATTGGGCTAATGAAATATATATGGATCCTCGTGTTTCGAAGCCGGATTTGGTAAAACGTTACTCTGACCACCTAAGTGATGCGGGTGGTCCCCATTAGAGGTTCACGGCGCCATAAGCTCGTTGAACAGGCTTTGTGTGAAATATAACAAAGTCTAGGACTGCTTTTAGCATCCTGGTGGTCCAGCGGTTAGCGTTCCCCGGTCACAGTCATAGGCTTGTGGGCCGTGGGTTCGAATCCTGGCGGGTTGAGGTGTTGATTATATATATATATATATATATTGTTGGCATTAATGTAACTTTATTGAAGAATCTAGATTGAAGGAAATATGTCTGTCTGTCTGTGTGTTTGTCTCTCTCTCTCTCTCATGACCAAATCCCTCACCATGCAACACTTGGCCAAATTCCCAGCTTAGCTGGTGGAACCATTAGCTTTATAAAACAGACCTCCAGCTTAATACTTCCTCCCTCATTTACACTTCACTCTTGTATTAAAACTTTTTGCGATCAATGTTTTTGTTACCATAGGTCGCAATATTAGAATAGAATAAGTATTTAAAATGGCGTTTTGTATTAAAAAGAAATACATACCGTCACGGGAAAAAGTCCTGTCTCTCATCCGTCCTATTCATGAAGCCGTAGGTCTGAGACCTCACAGATTGTTGAGCCCATAGATGGCGGACTGGGTTGTGTGATGTCTCGGATTCACAGGTTCATGAGCCTCAAGGTTCATGGATGGGACGGAGGACTGGCAGGGCTTCTTTCCGTGACTATACAGGTGTACATTGATGATTTGTCGTATGAGAGGTGATGCCTTAATTAAAATATCGTAATTTAAACTAGAAGTAATGAAAAGTTTCACACGAAAATACAAGAAACTACATACCATACTGAAAACTATATATTCGGTATGTTACCCAGAATGTAATGAAGTCTCCCCTAAAAGTATGTCTTCTCTGAGTTACCTGATCTCTTTCTAAGTGTATATTCATTTCTTTACTTTGAGATCTTTGAGTCAGGGCCGAAAGTAAATATTTTCACTCAGTTTCTTTAGTATTTCCAAGACTGACCTAAAAGTATATTTTCGTTGTTACTTTGAATTCTGCAGGGTACTGGACTGCTTGGTCCTGGTCGATTACCGTACCAACAGTTTTGAATGAGGTCTCACTGCCTGGAAGCAGTCCAGTACCCTGCAGAATTCCTTAATTCTTTGGAGCCCGCTGGAATGTCTCCTCACCACCTCACTCTCAAGATTAGAACTCCTATAATGCTCTTAAGAAATCTTGAACCACCAATCCTTTGCAATGGCACAAGACTGGCGGTGAAGAACATGATGCCACATTTACTGGAAGCTACAATACTGCCAGGAAAACCTAAAGGAGAGGACGTGTTTATACCAAGGATACCTCTCATCACCACTGACCTGCCATTTGAGTTCAAGCGACTTCAGTTCCCGATTAAAGTGAGCTTTGCCATGACCATTTACAAAAGCCAGGGACAGTCCCTAAAGGTGGTTGGCCTAAACCTGGTGTTTCCTTGCTTCTCTCAGGGATAGCTCTATATTGGATGCTCCAGAGTGGGAACTGGCAAAAATCTCTGTGGTCTACCTTAATGCACTACAGTGAGACAATGTGGAGTAGGGGACAGGGAAAACACACTTTTATTTGAGTTACAGGCTGCACTTTTCAGGCATCGTGTGTATGACTGTAACAAACACCTGTGCAAAATTTCATGCCATTTCATGCATACTTACCCTGCCGCATCGCGAACGACTTTTTGTCAAATTTTAGTGTATACCAAAAATTAGGTGTCATTTAATGTTTTCCAGGATAATGATAAATTTTACATGGGTGACATCGATTTAATTCACATGTTACTTTAAAGGTACACCGTATAGAAAATCATTACAAGTTCATATTGAAATCTTTTTTGTGCGGAACCTTGGCATCATTTTCCTAGACAATAATCTTTGCCTAATATATCCATCTCTCGATTCGTATCCCGTCACTTCAGTGCAAGCTTCAGTCATCACTTTTATGCCTCTCTCGACCGCCTGAGTGCTGTTTGGCCACTTGGGCACCACTAATGGTGTCTCAAGAATGTCATTAACCTGTAGATTTGACAGAGAAGCACTGTAAGGAGGCTCAGTCTTGAGTTCATTCCTCCAGTCAATCATGGAATGATAGTTTTTTGCTTGCCACTTTAGTTTCGGAGTCACCACCTTTCTCATGTTGACTACAGGAGGCACATCCTCATTCCCATCTCCATCTTTACCCTCATCATCAGTATAGTTTAACAAATTCTCGTCAACAGCAGCATCAGAATCTTCCTCCTCCTCTTCAGATCTGCCAGGGCATTCTTCCTTTTGCTAATTCTCCTCTCTAATTTTTCTTATCATTGAGACAGCTTTTTCTCTAACAGTCATGTCCTCATCTGCACACATACCAAGAAGAAGTTGATCTGTGTGGGCGAAGTATGCATTTCTCTGGACAGCCTTCTTCACTATCATCTCCTCCTCACTATTCAGGTGTTTCGTATATAGCAGGGACTGGAATACGTTCCTTGAGCCGTGTGTTACTTAAGGGTGTATCATGATGTAAAACCACATTGGAGCACTGAACTTTATTATTGTAATGACAATTCTTTTCAACTCATGGCTGGGTCTTGATGTTGCTACATACAGCCTGAGGATTCTACTCCATAAGGTGTTCCACCTTGACACACAGGGAGGACCTGGCTCAATAGCAGCCAAGTCATCTTCAACAACACCTGTGATAACTCCTTTACAAATCCTATACAGGTATTTCTGATCCCAGGACAGATATTTCTCCACTTCATCATTAAACACAGGGAAATTAGGGAAACTGACTGGCTGGAAGGCGACAACTGGAAGCTCAGACAAAGACTCCTTGATCTGCTTTCCAATGGGACCACGCCAATGCTCAGGACCACTTGGTTTACCATCATAGTGATAAAAAACTGCGCGGAAAGGCAGCTCATTTCCGTGAAGCTGACATATGAAATAATGGAGCGGGTGACCAAGTAACATTTCAAGATGATGAATGACTCCATTTTCTGATCCTACATTTACATTGGTTCCATCACAACCAACACACACAATGGGCTGCTGGGTTAGATTTTTCTCCACCAGAAACTCGTGAATAGTTTTGGCAATCTGCTTTCCGTGTCCAGTCTTGGGAGTCACATGTGTGAGATGTTCATTGCCAGGCTCAACCATGATGACATAATGATCTTTCACCATCATCCTCGAACTCCATTTCTCGGTCTTCTCATTCTTTATCATCACACGAGTGGCGGTCTTCTTACCATCAAAATAGAGTGACGTCAAATTATCTAAACTAGCCATCTCAATTTCTTGCCTCTTAAATCGGTATTTTTGTCTCGCATCCCGCAGCTTATGTGGTCCAATAACCTGACTCTTGTCATCCTTTGTGATAATGCCATAGTCAGTTAAGATGGCAGTAGCAATGGCAGCTCCAGCATAATCACTAATCAAGTATCGGTCACAAGCGGCAGCCAGTGTAGGGAGTCTTGTCCGGTTCTGTGAACTGGTGTCTGTCAGAGCCCTTGGATCAGGGACAAAATGAGGCTGATAATCAATATAGTCATAGCACCATACACATCTGCAACAAGACAACTTAAATGAAATAAGAGATATGAAAAAAAAGTTGATAAACACTGAACAGAACATTGCACCGCCACAGCGGCTGTTTGGCTAGTACTGTAGGTAAATTTAAAAATTTCAGTAGAAAATGCGGCAGACTAAACCTCGACATATCAGCTTCAAATTTGGCATGGAGTCTTAGATATGTATAAGGAACAATGCCTGAAGAGTGCAGCTTTGAGCAAAATTTCACTGCCCCCTAATGTGGAGCCTCCCGGAGGGTGGCGTCCTACCCTGGCCTAGCGAGTATATATATATATATATATATATATATATATATATATATATATATATATATATATATATATATATATATATATATATATATATATATATATATATATATATACATATATATATATATATTTATATATATATGTATATATATATATCACATTTCATGTAAAATCACACGGGAAAATGGAAACAACGGAGCACCTTACCTTAGCTAAGGTGCTCCGTTGTTTCCATTTTCCCGTGTGATTTTATCAAGATATATATATATATATATATATATATATATATATATATATATATATATATATATATATATATATATATATATATATATATATATATATATATATTGCAATGGGTATTCCACTCTCACCTGTATTAAGCAACCTATATATGGAATTCTTTGAAAAGAAACTATTAAGTAATATTTTACCACCCTCAGCAGTCTGGCTTAGATATGTTGATGATGTATTATGTCTCTGGCCATGTAATGAGGACCTAAAAGTTTTCCTACCACAACTTAACAACTTAGCCCCCTCGATCAAATTCACTGTGGAATTAGAGCAAGACTGTAAATTGCCATTCCTAGACTGTCTGATACACAGAATAGGTAACACTTTTAAGTTCAGTATTTATAGAAAACCAACCAATGTGTGTTCATACATTCATTATTATTCTGCCCACCATAATAAAGTCAAACAGTCAGTATTTACAACAATGTTTTTACGTGCCTTGAGAATTTGCAGTCCGGAATTCATCGATGAGGAATACAAATATATATATAATATTGGCTCAAACCTTAAATACCCTAGATCTTTCATAGACAAATGCTTAAACATTACTAAGAAAACTTTTTATAGAACTGATCCCAAGCCCACCCATGACCATAAGAATATCTTAATATTACCATTTCACAAAAATTTCTCACACATTCCGGCACAGCTAAAATCTTGGAACGTCAATGTGGCATTTAAAAACTCATGCACTGTTAAACAAATGTTAATCAAGAACTCCCCCAACAACACAATTGGTTGCATTTATAAAGTTCCTTGCAAGGAATGTAATATGTTTTACTTAGGCCAGACAGGTAAAGATCTTGTAACTAGAATTAAACAACACAAATACAGTGTTAGGACAGGCCAGGAATCCAATGCTCTGTTTGTTCATTTGAGGGATAACAAGCATTGCATTGACTGGGATAATGCCTCCTCAATATTACCATGTAATTCAATTGATAGTAGGAACATCATAGAATCTAGTCTTATTAAACATACCGAAGCATTCAACATGAATTTGAGTAACGGCATGTACAAGCTGGACAACTTTGTAATTAAGAAGATTTGTGATCAGGTGAGAGGGCGGGTCACTGTCCCATCTGACCCAACCACCAACCGTTGTGTGCCATTTAAAGATTAGTAGGGTCATTACTATACCTGACCATTGTGGACCTGGTCTCACCCTCCTCTGTATATATTCATCTTGGTTTGCATTACTCTATCTAGTCTGTACTCACCCCTGAAGATGTCAATTACACGAAAGCGCTTGGGAACTTCGTGTGTTCTTCTTTCCTTGTGGTTATCAGCATATATATATATATATATATATTATATATATATATATCTATATATATATATATTATATATATATATATATGATATATATATATATATATATATATATATATATATATATAATATATGATATATATATATATATAATATATATTATATATCTTGATAAAATCACACGGGAAAATGGAAACAACGGAGTACCTGACCTATGTAGGTCAGACAGGAAAAACACTGCAGCTTAGAATCAAACAACATAAGTATAATATTAGAACTGCATCTGAAAGCAGTGCCTTGTTCGTTCATGTTAGGAATAATAATCACCCCATTGCTTGGGAAAAGAGCTTAGAAGTTTTCAAATCATCTTGTGTAACAGAAAGACTTCTTGTTGAAGCTAGTTTGATTAAGGAATTAAAATCAATAAACCTTAGTGATGGTCAGTTCAAAACTGATAATATGTTACATAAATTTATTTGTCAGTGGCCCAAGGTTAAAAATGCTTTAAAAACCTTTGATCTAGATGTATGATAGTTATTTTGTGGGTCCCCTTTTTTCTGACCTGACTTGACTATGTCACGTCACCACCCTTCTCTTAAGCTCCTCTACGTGTGTGTTGGTGTGGGGATTAGTGGATGTCATCATTTTGACCTGACCTCATGTTTTTAGGTCACCCTGTATATTTAAGCCTCTCTCTGTCCATGTAATCCAGTTGCCTCTGAAGATGTCTTGAATAAAGACGAAAGCTAAGGTACTCCGTTGTTTCCATTTTCCCGTGTGATTTTATCAAGATATATATATATATATATATAATATATATATATATATATATATATATATATATATATATATATATATATATATATATATATATATATATATATATATATATATATATTTCTTTTCTCCACCTAAAGAATACTTTCTCGAATCTACATCAAATTCCTGACAGTTAGCTAATATGTCTGAAAATTTGCTGAAGGTGTCCGAGTTATAGCTAAAACTATATAACTTACTCTTACTGTAACTCTAGCAGCTTTATTATCCATATTCTTCTTTCCCTCCGACGAGAACATTTTGAGTTACCTGTCCCTCCGTCCGTCCAATGCGCCTCTAACCATTACCGATAATTACATTATTCATATGTATATTCTATGAACCTGTCTGAATCGTGTGGCAACCGCCCCCACAGTCAGCGATGTTTCCTCAGCTAAAGCTATATTCTGGCCATTAGCTGATTGCTCCAGCTAAGTGGTGGGCGAAGGGGGGTGGCGGTGGGGGGGGGGAGGCAGAAGTGAGGGATTACATGAAAGAGGAATATCGAGGAGGAGAAAAGGGGAAGAGAAGGTAAGGTAATGGAAAAGAAAGGGGAAGGAGGGATGATGGAAGAGAAAAGAAAAAGAGTGGAAGTGAGTTAAGAGTAGGTTGAAGGGAGAAGACGAGAGAGGTCGGCAGAGGGGCAGGAAGATGAAGAGGGTACGAAGGAGAGAGGGGCGAAGGAAAGGAAAATGAGAACATAGGGAAGAGAATACAAGGTGGGAAAATAGGTGGAGAAAAGGAGAAGGTAAGAGGGGAAATTTTGAGGGGCTAAAGATGAGAAGGAATGAGGTAGAAAGTATATAGAAGGTAGAAAAAGGAGAGGTGGAGTACTTGAGACTAGAAGGGTGTGGGCGGATGGGAAGAAAGGATGGGGAAAGGGCATTGAGGCTAGTAAGGAAAGCTGGAAAAGATTTGTAAAAGGGATGGAATTAGCTTCCAGGACTCCAGGCAATTATTGAGAGGAAGGTAAAAGTGACACACACACACACACACACACACACACACACACGCACACTCACACTCCACACCAGTCAATGAATCAGAGTACCGTCTTCATATATGAGGGCTGGCAACCACAGTCCTCCGTTCTACACGTTCTCAAGCTGTTTTTACCAATCTTCCAAGATTTGTTATATCTCCGGGGCCCCAGTTATATTTTCATTCATCCTTCCCAGTCTCTGGCTTCCCGTGACCCTCCTATCCCCAACTTTGCCTACTAATGTTTTTGTTTTTATTCCGTCACATCTAATTATATGACTAAATACTGAATCTAATTTCTCTTTTTTGTGCATTTCAAGTATTTCTCTTGAAGTGTTCGCCAACCTGAGTACGTTTTCATTTGTTTTCCGGTCATTGTAACTTATTCCAAACATTCGACTATCACACGGCATTCTAAAAGCCTCTAACCTCTTTCTTGTGTCTGCTGAAAGTGTTCATGCTTCTGACTCATACATCAGTCCGTGCTATTTCTAGCCTTTCCGCAACCTTTTTCTCAAATTGAAGTTAATGTCCTTTTTTCACTAGGTCATTTATGTTACTAAATGCTGTTTTTGCTTGACCTATTCTTGCTACGATTTCTCCTGTACACCTACCATCGATGCTAATGTTAATTCCCAAATACACAAAAATGGCTTCCATAATTTTCATTTTAGGATTTATTTCCAATTTGGAAACAACCATTACTTTAGTCTAAACAGCATTAACTTTTAATCCATATTTTTCACCTTTTTTCCGTGACAAGAGCAGCAGCAAATGCATAGCATACTTTTTATATTATTTTACCATTAACTTTTAGTCCTTCACTATAACTTTTAAGTTCTCTCTTTAAGAATTCTGAATAATATTATACAATGTTGTAGATAGAACACAGCTATGTCTTACTCACTTTCTAACTATGAACCAATTAGTAAGTTCATTATTTACTAACACTGCAGCATCCTGTTGCCAGTAATGAATTTTCAAAATTAATGCCTATTTTTACTATGTCCTCTATAAGTTTATAATATTTTACCATATCAAAAAAATTTTCTTCAAAATCAACAAAGCAGATATTAAAAATTATTTGGACATCTAAAGCCCTTTCACTTAAAAGTATCATACCAAATGTAGCTTCTCTTGTTCCCTTTTCCTTTTTAAATCCATTTTGCTTCTCAGATAACTCACTTTCTATTCTAAACTTTATTCTACTTAAAATTACGTTTAATAAAACTTTGCAGGCATGACTTATTAAACTACTTATTTCAAACTGGGTGCACTCTAAAGCTCCTGGCTTGTCGGAAATATTGATTTTTTGAAATCACTGATATGGTCTCCTTTAAAGTACGATTATTTAGAGTTACATGTTTTAGTCAAACATTTTATGCCATTCTTGCCCATTTGTTTTATAAATTCTTCTGGAGCTGATCAACCCACAAGCTTTGCCACTCTTTATTTTGCACACAGCTGCCTCAATTTCTGATTCAGAATTGGTAATTCGATCTGTATTTCCTTTTCGTTTCTTACCTCTACTTTATCCTCATCATTGTATAGTTTTTCTACGTACAGTACTCTGCCCATCTTTCTTTAATTCTGTCTCAAACAAAGTCATATTGTCTTTGATTTTAATAGTCCCGTCCCATTTAATTCCTTGTGTTTTCTAGTTCATTTGTTTAATCTTTCTGTACATTTCCCTGCAGTTATGACTTTTGTCATCATCTTCTATCTCCTTGTGTTGTGTTTCTTTCTATATCGTCTGCCTTGGCCTGTCTCCAGGCCTTTTTAATTTATTTGTTAAATTTTTGTAACCCTCACTTCTTTTTATCACATTTCTTCGTTTATCTCTTTCTTTTAGCCTCATTCCTCCTATGTCCTATAAGTTTTCCCCATGCCTTAACAAAAATATTTTTTTTAATTATTAAATTGTTATCCTGGTTCTTGTTCATAAAAGTCACTCTCTTGCAATAGCAAAAAATATATTTTCAGTTTTAATTTCATATTCTCCCCTGCTTTGAATTTTTCTGAATCCCATTTGGTTTTGTCCATAGTAAATTTATTTATTTATTTATTTATTTTAGGTTTTAACCTCACTAAACGCATTTATGGGATCTGGTCTGACACACAATCTGCCCCTGGATACATCTTGGTTCGGGTTACTGAATTTCTGATTTTGTTCTGAATTAAAATGTAATCTCTCTGATTCCTGAAAATGTTGCTTGAACGGTGTCTTTGCAATTATCATCTTGTTTTCCTAACCTCACCCAGTTAATATTTCTCCTCTCTCATTTCTATTATCAACTTATTGGTCATATTTCTCCTGTTTCTTTCCCTTTCCTAATCTTTGCATTAAAAACACTCATTATAAAAAAACATTCATTAAACTTAATGGTGTCTTTGCTTTCTTTAAATCTTCAAACAAATTATATGATTTCACCCAAACTATCATCTGTTTGTGCATAAACCTGTAATATTACCAACAATATTACTAACAAAACTCTACCTAACACTGCCCAGTATCTCACCAACTTTTGATATAATTTCATTATATTATGATTGTTGCTTTTTAATGCATAACCGGCAATCTATTTACCGTAACATACAATAGACAAACATACACACATGATCCCACGCACGTTCCAACGCAGACGTACTCACTCTCACGCATATACTGTACGCATAAACATATACCCCCCAACCCCCTCCCACACACTCACACACACCCACAGCTCAGCGAACTTGTCATACATAATTCTTTTTGGTGACACAACACAGCCTCGACCAGGACAAAGAAGGGGGAATAATATCTTTGAAAAGCTCCCTTGTTTTTCTCTGCTGTAAAGGATGAGCTGGTGTGAGTCTCTCTCTCTCTCTCTCTCTCTCTCTCTCTCTCTCTCTCTCTCTCTCTCTCTCTCTCTTATTTTTCTCTTAAGAGAAAATAAAATCACGTTCAATTGCATCATTTGTCTTATACCGTTTAACATCTGATAGCACAATAGAAAAACAAAGAAATAAAATTAAACAATGAAAAAAATTTATGGACTTTAAAAATCATACATCTAGAAAGAAAAGTAAAATGTTATAAAATTATGAAATAAGAAATTAAAAACACTCATCAGACAAATACGAATAGTTATTTTTCTCATTTCCTTCTTTGTACTTCACTTGAGAAGGTGTATGTGTTGTAGTCACTTGAGAAGGTGTGTGTGTTGTAGTCACTTGAGAAGGTGTAGGCGTTGTAGTCACTCGAGAAGGTGTATGTGTTGTAGTCACTCGAGAAGGTGTATGTGTTGTAGTCACCTAAGAAGGTGTATGTGTTGTAGTCACTTGAGAAGGTTTATGTGTTGTAGTCACATGAGAAGGTGTATGTGTTGCAGTCACTCGAGAAGGTGTATGTATTGTGGTCACTTGAGAAGGTGTATGTGTTGTAGTCACTTGAGAAGGTGTATGTGTTGTAGTCACTCGAGAAGGTGTATGTGTTGTAGTCCCTTGAGAAGGTGTAGGTGTTGTAGTCACTAGAGAAGGTGTATGTGTTGTAGTCACTCGAGAAGGTATATATGTTGTAGTCACTTGAGAAGGTGTAGGTGTTGTAGTCACTAGAGAAGGTGTATGTGTTGTAGTCACTGAGAAGGTGTATGTGTTGTAGTCACTTGAGAAGGTGTATGTGTTGTAGTCATTTGAGAAGGTGTATGTGTTGTAGTCACTTGAGAAGGTGTATGTGTTTAGTTACTTGAGGTGTATCTGTTGTAGTCACTTGAGAAGGTGTATGTGTTGTAGTCACTCGAGAAGGTGTATGTGTTGTAGTCACTCGAGAAGGTGTATGTGTTGTAGTCACTTGAGAAGGTGTATGTGTTGTAGTCACTTGAGAAGGTGTATGTGTTGTAGTCACTTGAGAAGGTGTATGTGTTGTAGTCACTTGAGAAGGTGTATGTGTTGTAGTCACTTGAGAAGGTGTATGTGTTGTAGTCACTTGAGAAGGTGTATGTGTTGTAGTCACTTGAGAAGGTGTATGTGTTGTAGTCACTTGAGAAGGTGTATGTGTTGTAGTCACTTGAGAAGGTGTATGTGTTGTAGTCACTCGAGAAGGTGTATGTGTTGTAGTCACTTGAGAAGGTGTATGTGTTGTAGTCACTTGAGAAGGTGTATGTGTTGTAGTCACTTGAGAAGGTGTATGTGTTGTAGTCACTTGAGAAGGTGTATGTGTTGTAGTCACTCGAGAAGGTGTATGTGTTGTAGTCACTTGAGAAGGTGTATGTGTTGTAGTCACTTGAGAAGGTGTATGTGTTGTAGTCACTGTAGAAGGTGTATGTGTTGTAGTCACTTGAGAAGGTGTATGTGTTGTAGTCACTTGAGAAGGTGTATGTGTTGTAGTCACTTGAGAAGGTGTATGTGTTGTAGTCACTTGAGAAGGTGTATGTGTTGTAGTCACTTGAGAAGGTGTATGTGTTGTAGTCACTGAGAAGGTGTATGTGTTGTAGTCACTTGAGAAGGTGTATGTGTTGTAGTCACTTGAGAAGGTGTATGTGTTGTAGTCACTTGAGAAGGTGTATATGTTGTAGTCACTTGAGAAGGTGTATGTGTTGTAGTCACTCGAGAAGGTGTATGTGTTGTAGTCACTTGAGAAGGTGTATGTGTTGTAGTCACTCGAGAAGGTGTATGTGTTGTAGTCACTTGAGAAGGTGTATGTGTTGTAGTCACTCGAGAAGGTGTATGTGTTGTAGTCACTCGAGAAGGTGTATGTGTTGTAGTCACTTGAGAAGGTGTATGTGTTGTAGTCACTTGAGAAGGTGTATGTGTTGTAGTCACTGAGAAGGTCTATTGTTGTAGTCACTTGAGAAGGTGTATGTGTTGTAGTCACTTGAGAAGGTGTATGTGTTGTAGTCACTTGAGAAGGTGTATGTGTTGTAGTCACTTAGAAGTGTATGTGTGTAGTCACTTGAGAAGGTCTATGTGTTGTAGTCACTTGAGAAGGTGTTTGTGTTGTAGTCACTGAGAAGGTGTATGTGTTGTAGTCACTTGAGAAGGTGTATGTGTTGTAGTCACTTGAGAAGGTGTATGTGTTGTAGTCACTTGAGAAGGTGTATGTGTTGTAGTCACTCGAGAAGGTGTATGTGTTGTAGTCACTTGAGAAGGTGTATGTGTTGTAGTCACTTGAGAAGGTGTATGTGTTGTAGTCACTTGAGAAGGTGTATGTGTTGTAGTCACTTGAGAAGGTGTATGTGTTGTAGTCACTTGAGAAGGTGTATGTGTTGTAGTCACTTGAGAAGGTGTATGTGTTGTAGTCACTTGAGAAGGTGTATGTGTTGTAGTCACTCGAGAAGGTGTATGTGTTGTAGTCACTTGAGAAGGTGTATGTGTTGTAGTCACTTGAGAAGGTGTATGTGTTGTAGTCACTTGAGAAGGTGTATGTGTTGTAGTCACTTGAGAAGGTGTATGTGTTGTAGTCACTTGAGAAGGTGTATGTGTTGTAGTCACTTGAGAAGGTGTATGTGTTGTAGTCACTCGAGAAGGTGTATGTGTTGTAGTCTCTTGAGAAGGTGTATGTGTTGTAGTCACTTGAGAAGGTATATGTGTTGTAGTCACTAGAGAAGGCTTATGTGTTGTTGTCACTTGAGAAGGTGTATGTGTTGTAGTCACTTGAGAAGGTGTATGTGTTGTAGTCACTTGAGAAGGTGTATGTGTTGTAGTCACTTGAGAAGGTGTATGTGTTGTAGTCACTTGAGAAGGTGTATGTGTTGTAGTCACTCAAGAAGGTGTATGTGTTGTAGTCACTTGAGAGGTGTATGTGTTGTAGTCACTCGAGAAGGTGTTTGTGTTGTAGTCACTCGAGAAGGTGTATGTGTTGTAGTCACTTGAGAAGGTGTATGTGTTGTAGTCACTTGAGAAGGTGTATGTGTTGTAGTCACTTGAGAAGGTGTATGTGTTGTAGTCACTTGAGAAGGTGTATGTGTTGTAGTCACTTGAGAAGGTGTATGTGTTGTAGTCACTTGAGAAGGTGTATCTGTTGTAGTCACTTGAGAAGGTGTATGTGTTGTAGTCACTTGAGAAGGTGTATGTGTTGTAGTCACTTGAGAAGGTGTATCTGTTGTAGTCACTTGAGAAGGTGTATGTGTTGTAATCAATTGAGAAGGTGTATGTGTTGTAGTCACTTGAGAAGGTGTATGTGTTGTAGTCACTTGAGAAGGTGTATGTGTTGTAGTCACTTGAGAAGGTGTATGTGTTGTAGTCACTTGAGAAGGTGTATGTGTTGTAGTCACTCGAGAAGGTGTATGTGTTGTAGTCACTTGAGAAGGTGTATGTGTTGTAGTCACTTGAGAAGGTGTATGTGTTGTAGTCACTTGAGAAGGTGTATGTGTTGTAGTCACTTGAGAAGGTGTATGTGTTGTAGTCACTTGAGAAGGTGTATATGTTGTAGTCACTTGAGAAGGTGTATGTGTTGTAGTCACTCGAGAAGGTGTATGTGTTGTAATCACTCGAGAAGGTGTATGTGTTGTAGTCACTTGAGAAGGTTTATGTGTTGTCACACGAGAAAGTATAGGCGTTGTAGTCACTCGAGAAGGTGTATGTGTTGTAGTCACTTGAGAAGGTGTATGTGTTGTAGTCACTTGGAAAGGTGTGTGGGTTGTAGTCACTTGAGAAGGTGTATGGGTCGTAGTCACTTGAGAAGGTGTATGTGTTGTAGTCACTTGAGAAGGTGTATGCGTTGTAGTCTCTTGAGAAGGTGTATATGTTGTAGTTTCTAGAGAAGGTGTATGTGATGTAGTCACTCGAGAAGGTGTATGTGTTGAAGTCACTTGAGAAGGCGTATGTGTTGTAGTCACTAGAGAAGGTTTATGTGTTGTAGTCACACGAGAAGGTGTATGTGTTGCAGTTACTCGAGAAGGTGTATGTATTGTAGTCACTTGAGAAGTTGTATGTGTTGTAGTCACTCGAGAAGGTGTGTATGTTGTAGTCACTCGAGAAGGTGTATGTGTTGTAGTCACTTGAGAAGGTGCATGTGTTGTAATCACTCGAGAAGGTGTATGTGTTGTAGTCACTTGAGAAGGTGTAGGTGTTGTAGTCACTCGAGAAGGTATATGTGTTGTAGTCACTTGAGAAGGTGTAGGTGCTGTAGTCACTAGAGAAGGTGTATATGTTTTAGTCACTTGAGAAGGTGTATATGTTGTAGTCACTTGAGAAGGTGTAGGTGCTGTAGTCACTAGAGAAGGTGTATGTGTTGTAGTCACTTGAGAAGGTGTATGTGTTGTAGTCACTTGAGAAGGTGTATGTGTTGTAGTCACTTGAGAAGGTGTATGTGTTGTAGTCACTTGAGAAGGTGTATGTGTTGTAGTCACTCGAGAAGGTGTATGTGTTGTAGTCACTTGAGAAGGTGTATGTGTTGTAGTCACTTGAGAAGGTGTATGTGTTGTAGTCACTTGAGAAGGTGTATGTGTTGTAGTCACTTGAGAAGGTGTATGTGTTGTAGTCACTTGAGAAGGTGTATGTGTTGTAGTCACTCGAGAAGGTGTATGTGTTGTAGTCACTTGAGAAGGTGTATGTGTTGTAGTCACTTGAGAAGGTGTATGTGTTGTAGTCACTTGAGAAGGTGTATGTGTTGTAGTCACTTGAGAAGGTGTATGTGTTGTAGTCACTTGAGAAGGTGTATGTGTTGTAGTCACTCGAGAAGGTGTATGTGTTGTAGTCACTTGAGAAGGTGTATGTGTTGTAGTCACTTGAGAAGGTGTATGTGTTGTAGTCACTCGAGAAGGTGTATGTGTTGTAGTCACTTGAGAAGGTGTATGTGTTGTAGTCACTTGAGAAGGTGTATGTGTTGTAGTCACTCGAGAAGGTGTATGTGTTGTAGTCACTTGAGAAGGTGTATGTGTTGTAGTCACTAGAGAAGGTGTATGTGTTGTAGTCACTTGAGAAGGTGTATGTGTTGTAGTCACTCGAGAAGGTGTATGTGTTGTAGTCACTGAGAAGGTGTATGTGTTGTAGTCACTTGAGAAGGTGTATGTGTTGTAGTCACTTGAGAAGGTGTATGTGTTGTAGTCACTGAGAAGGTGTATGTGTTGTAGTCACTTGAGAAGGTGTATGTGTTGTAGTCACTTGAGAAGGTGTATGTGTTGTAGTCACTTGAGAAGGTGTATGTGTTGTAGTCACTTGAGAAGGTGTATGTGTTGTAGTCACTTGAGAAGGTGTATGTGTTGTAGTCACTTGAGAAGGTGTATGTGTTGTAGTCACTTGAGAAGGTGTATGTGTTGTAGTCACTTGAGAAGGTGTATGTGTTGTAGTCACTTGAGAAGGTGTATGTGTTGTAGTCACTTGAGAAGGTGTATGTGTTGTAGTCACTTGAGAAGGTGTATGTGTTGTAGTCACTTGAGAAGGTGTATGTGTTGTAGTCACTTGAGAAGGTGTATGTGTTGTAGTCACTTGAGAAGGTGTATGTGTTGTAGTCACTCGAGAAGGTGTATGTGTTGTAGTCACTTGAGAAGGTGTATGTGTTGTAGTCACTTGAGAAGGTGTATGTGTTGTAGTCACTTGAGAAGGTGTATGTGTTGTAGTCACTTGAGAAGGTGTATGTGTTGTAGTCACTTGAGAAGGTGTATGTGTTGTAGTCACTTGAGAAGGTGTATGTGTTGTAGTCACTTGAGAAGGTGTATGTGTTGTAGTCACTTGAGAAGGTGTATGTGTTGTAGTCACTTGAGAAGGTGTATGTGTTGTAGTCACTTGAGAAGGTGTATGTGTTGTAGTCACTTGAGAAGGTGTATGTGTTGTAGTCACTTGAGAAGGTGTATGTGTTGTAGTCACTTGAGAAGGTGTATGTGTTGTAGTCACTTGAGAAGGTGTATGTGTTGTAGTCACTTGAGAAGGTGTATGTGTTGTAGTCACTTGAGAAGGTGTATGTGTTGTAGTCACTTGAGAAGGTGTATGTGTTGTAGTCACTTGAGAAGGTGTATGTGTTGTAGTCACTTGAGAAGGTGTATGTGTTGTAGTCACTTGAGAAGGTGTATGTGTTGTAGTCACTTGAGAAGGTGTATGTGTTGTAGTCACTTGAGAAGGTGTATGTGTTGTAGTCACTTGAGAAGGTGTATGTGTTGTAGTCACTTGAGAAGGTGTATGTGTTGTAGTCACTTGAGAAGGTGTATGTGTTGTAGTCACTTGAGAAGGTGTATGTGTTGTAGTCACTTGAGAAGGTGTATGTGTTGTAGTCACTTGAGAAGGTGTATGTGTTGTAGTCACTTGAGAAGGTGTATGTGTTGTAGTCACTTGAGAAGGTGTATGTGTTGTAGTCACTTGAGAAGGTGTATGTTGTAGTCACTTGAGAAGGTGTATGTGTTGTAGTCACTTGAGAAGGTGTATGTGTTGTAGTCACTTGAGAAGGTGTATGTGTTGTAGTCACTTGAGAAGGTGTATGTGTTGTAGTCACTTGAGAAGGTGTATGTGTTGTAGTCACTTGAGAAGGTGTATGTGTTGTAGTCACTTGAGAAGGTGTATGTGTTGTAGTCACTTGAGAAGGTGTATGTGTTGTAGTCACTCGAGAAGGTGTATGTGTTGTAGTCACTTGAGAAGGTGTATGTGTTGTAGTCACTTGAGAAGGTGTATGTGTTGTAGTCACTTGAGAAGGTGTATGTGTTGTAGTCACTTGAGAAGGTGTATGTGTTGTAGTCACTTGAGAAGGTGTATGTGTTGTAGTCACTTGAGAAGGTGTATGTGTTGTAGTCACTGAGAAGGTGTATGTGTTGTAGTCACTTGAGAAGGTGTATGTGTTGTAGTCACTTGAGAAGGTGTATGTGTTGTAGTCACTTGAGAAGGTGTATGTGTTGTAGTCACTTGAGAAGGTGTATGTGTTGTAGTCACTTGAGAAGGTGTATGTGTTGTAGTCACTTGAGAAGGTGTATGTGTTGTAGTCACTCGAGAAGGTGTATGTGTTGTAGTCACTTGAGAAGGTGTATGTGTTGTAGTCACTTGAGAAGGTGTATGTGTTGTAGTCACTTGAGAAGGTGTATGTGTTGTAGTCACTTGAGAAGGTGTATGTGTTGTAGTCACTTGAGAAGGTGTATGTGTTGTAGTCACTTGAGAAGGTGTATGTGTTGTAGTCACTCGAGAAGGTGTATGTGTTGTAGTCACTTGAGAAGGTGTATGTGTTGTAGTCACTTGAGAAGGTGTATGTGTTGTAGTCACTCGAGAAGGTGTATGTGTTGTAGTCACTTGAGAAGGTGTATGTGTTGTAGTCACTTGAGAAGGTGTATGTGTTGTAGTCACTCGAGAAGGTGTATGTGTTGTAGTCACTTGAGAAGGTGTATGTGTTGTAGTCACTTGAGAAGGTGTATGTGTTGTAGTCACTTGAGAAGGTGTATGTTGTCACTGAGAAGGTATGGTGTAGTCACTTGAGAAGGTGTATGTGTTGTAGTCACTTGAGAAGGTGTATGTGTTGTAGTCACATGAGAAGGTGTATGTGTTGTAGTCACTTGAGAAGGTGTATGTGTTGTAGTCACTTGAGAAGGTGTATGTGTTGTAGTCACTTGAGAAGGTGTATGTGTTGTAGTCACTCGAGAAGGTGTATGTGTTGTAGTCACTTGAGAAGGTGTATGTGTTGTAGTCACTTGAGAAGGTGTATGTGTTGTAGTCACTTGAGAAGGTGTATGTGTTGTAGTCACTAGAGAAGGTGTATGTGTTGTAGTCACTTGAGAAGGTGTATGTGTTGTAGTCACTTGAGAAGGTGTATGTGTTGTAGTCACTCGAGAAGGTGTATGTGTTGTAGTCACTTGAGAAGGTGTATGTGTTGTAGTCACTTGAGAAGGTGTATGTGTTGTAGTCACTTGAGAAGGTGTATGTGTTGTAGTCACTCGAGAAGGTGTATGTGTTGTAGTCACTTGAGAAGGTGTATGTGTTGTAGTCACTTGAGAAGGTGTATGTGTTGTAGTCACTCGAGAAGGTGTATGTGTTGTAGTCACTTGAGAAGGTGTATGTGTTGTAGTCACTTGAGAAGGTGTATGTGTTGTAGTCACTGAGAAGGTGTATGTGTTGTAGTCACTTGAGAAGGTGTATGTGTTGTAGTCACTCGAGAAGGTGTATGTGTTGTAGTCACTTGAGAAGGTGTATGTGTTGTAGTCACTCGAGAAGGTGTATGTGTTGTAGTC
This sequence comes from Homarus gammarus, assembly GCA_958450375.1. NCBI lineage: Eukaryota > Metazoa > Arthropoda > Malacostraca > Decapoda > Nephropidae > Homarus > Homarus gammarus. The sequence continues at coordinate 1,788,606 of CAUDMG010003725.1, forward strand.
ACTTGAGAAGGTGTATGTGTTGTAGTCACTTGAGAAGGTGTATGTGTTGTAGTCACTTGAGAAGGTGTATGTGTTGTAGTCACTCGAGAAGGTGTATGTGTTGTAGTCACTTGAGAAGGTGTATGTGTTGTAGTCACTCGAGAAGGTGTATGTGTTGTAGTCACTTGAGAAGGTGTATGTGTTGTAGTCACTTGAGAAGGTGTATGTGTTGTAGTCACTCGAGAAGGTGTATGTGTTGTAGTCACTTGAGAAGGTGTATGTGTTGTAGTCACTTGAGAAGGTGTATGTGTTGTAGTCACTTGAGAAGGTGTATGTGTTGTAGTCACTTGAGAAGGTGTATGTGTTGTAGTCACTCGAGAAGGTGTATGTGTTGTAGTCACTTGAGAAGGTGTATGTGTTGTAGTCACTTGAGAAGGTGTATGTGTTGTAGTCACTCGAGAAGGTGTATGTGTTGTAGTCACTTGAGAAGGTGTATGTGTTGTAGTCACTCGAGAAGGTGTATGTGTTGTAGTCACTCGAGAAGGTGTATGTGTTGTAGTCACTTGAGAAGGTGTATGTGTTGTAGTCACTTGAGAAGGTGTATGTGTTGTAGTCACTCGAGAAGGTGTATGTGTTGTAGTCACTTGAGAAGGTGTATGTGTTGTAGTCACTTGAGAAGGTATATGTGTTGTAGTCACTCGAGAAGGTGTATGTGTTGTAGTCACTTGAGAAGGTGTATGTGTTGTAGTCACTTGAGAAGGTGTATGTGTTGTAGTCACTAGAGAAGGTGTATGTGTTGTAGTCACTAGAGAAGGTGTATGTGTTGTAGTCACTTGAGAAGGTGTATGTGTTGTAGTCACTCGAGAAGGTGTATGTGTTGTAGTCACTTGAGAAGGTGTATGTGTTGTAGTCACTTGAGAAGGTGTATGTGTTGTAGTCACTTGAGAAGGTTTATGTGTTGTAGTCACTCGAGAAGGTGTATGTGTTGTAGTCACTTGTGAAGGTGTATGTGTTGTAGTCACTTGAGAAGGTGTATGTGTTGTAGTCACTCGAGAAGGTGTATGTGTTGTAGTCACTTGAGAAGGTGTATGTGTTGTAGTCACTTGGAAAGGTGTATGGGTTGTAGTCACTTGAGAAGGTGTATGGGTTGTAGTCACTTGAGAAGGTTTATGTGTTGTCACACGAGAAAGTGTAGGCGTTGTAGTCACTCGAGAAGGTGTATGTGTTGTAGTCACTTGAGAAGGTGTATGTGTTGTAGTCACTTGGAAAGGTGTGTGGGTTGTAGTCACTTGAGAAGGTGTATGGGTTGTAGTCACTTGAGAAGGTGTATGTGTTGTAGTCACTTGAGAAGGTGTATGCGTTGTAGTCTCTTGAGAAGGTCTATATGTTGTAGTTTCTAGAGAAGGTGTATGTGATGTAGTCACTCGAGAAGGTATATGTGTTGAAGTCACTTGAGAAGGCGTATGTGTTGTAGTCACTAGAGAAGGTTTATGTGTTGTAGTCACACGAGAAGGTGTATGTGTTGCAGTTACTCGAGAAGGTGTATGTATTGTAGTCACTTGAGAAGTTGTATGTGTTGTAGTCACTCGAGAAGGTGTGTATGTTGTAGTCACTCGAGAAGGTGTATGTGTTGTAGTCACTTGAGAAGGTGCATGTGTTGTAATCACTCGAGAAGGTGTATGTGTTGTAGTCACTTGAGAAGGTGTAGGTGTTGTAGTCACTCGAGAAGGTATATGTGTTGTAGTCACTTGAGAAGGTGTATGTGTTGTAGTCACTTGAGAAGGTGTATGTGTTGTAGTCACTAGAGAAGGTGTATGTGTTGTAGTCACTTGAGAAGGTGTATGTGTTGTAGTCACTTGAGAAGGTGTATGTGGTTTTAGACTCTCGAGAAGGTGTATGTGTTGTAGTCACTTGAGAAGGTGTATGTGGTGTAGTCACGTGAGAAGGTGTATGTGTTGTAGTCACTCGAGAAGGTGTATGTGTTGTAGTCACTTGAGAAGGTGTATGTGTTGTAGTCACTCGAGAAGGTGTATGTGTTGTAGTCACTTGAGAAGGTGTATGTGTTGTAGTCACTTGAGAAGGTGTATGTGTTGTAGTCACTTAAGAAGGTGTATGTGTTGTAGTCACTCGAGAAGGTGTATGTGTTGTAGTCACTTGAGAAGGTGTATGTGTTGTAGTCACTCGAGAAGGTGTATGTGTTATAGTCACTTGAGAAGGTGTATATGTTGTAGTCACTTGAGAGGGTGCATGTGTTGTAGTCACTCGAGATAGTATATATGTTGTAGTCACTTGAGAAGGTGTATGTGTTGTAGTCACTTGAGAAGGTGTAGGTGTTGTAGTCACTAGAGAAGGTGTATGTGTTGTAGTCACTTGAGAAGGTGTATCTGTTGTAGTCACTTGAGAAAGTGTATGTGTTGTAGTCACTTGAGAAGATGTATGGGTTGTAGTCACTTGAGAAGGTGTATGTGTTATAGTCACTTGAAAAGGTATAGGTGTTGTAGTCACTAGAGAAGGTGTATGTGTTGTAGTCACTTGAGAAGGTGTATATGTTGTAGTCACTTGAGAAGGTGTATGTGTTGTATTCATTTGAGAAGGTGTATATGTTGTAGTCATTGCGATGGTGTATGTGTTGTAGTCACTCAAGAAGGTGTATGTGTTGTAATCACTTGAGAGGGTGTATGTGTTGTAGTCACTCGAGAAGGTTTATGTGTTGTAGTCACTTGAGAAGGTGTATGTGTTGTAGTCACTCGAGAAGGTGTATGTGTTGTAGTCACTCAAGAAAGTGTATGTGTTGTAGTCACTTGAGAAGGTTTATATGTTGTCGTCACTTGAGGAGGTGTATGTGTTGTAGTCACTTGAGAAGGTCTATATGTTGTAGTCATTTTAGAAGGTGTATCTGGTGTAGTCATTGAGAAGGTGTAAGTGTTGTAGTCACTTGAGAAGATGCATCTGTTGTAGTCACTTAAGAAAGTGTATGTGGTGTAGTCACTTGAGAAGGTCTATATGTTGTTCTCACTTGAGAAGGTATATGTGTTGTAGTCACTAGAGAAGGCTTATGTGTTGTTGTTACTTGAGAAGGTGTATGTGCTATAGTCACTTGAGAAGGTGTATGTGTTGTAGTCACTTGAGAAGGTGTATGTGTTGTAGTCACTCGAGAGGGTATATATGCTGTAGTCACTTTAGAAGGTGTATCTGTTGTAGTCACTTGAGATGGTGTATGTGTTGTGGTCACTTGAGAGGGTGTATCTGTTGTAGTCACTTGAGAAGGTGTATATGTTGTAATCACTTGAGAAGGTGTATGTGTTGTAATCAATTGAGAAGGTGCATCTGTTGTAGTCACTTGAGATGGTGTATGTGTAGTAGTCACATCAGAGGGTGTATGTGATGTAGTCACTTGAGAAGGTGTATCTGTTGTAGTCACTTGAGAAGGTGTATGTGTTGTAGTCACTTGAGAAGGTGTATCTGTTGTGGTCACTTGAGAAGGTGTATATGTTGTAGTCACTTGAGAAGGTGTATGTGTTGTAGTCACTTGAGAATATGCATCTGTTGAAGTCACTCAAAAAAGTGTATGTGTTGTAGTCACTTGAGAAGGTCTATATGTTGTAGTCTCTTGAGAAGGTATATGTGTTGTGTTCACTAGAGAGGGCTTATGTGTTGTTGTTACTTGAGAAGGTGTATGTGTTGTAGTCACTTGAGAATGTGTATGTTTTGTAGTCACTTGAGAAGGTGTATCTGTTGTAGTCACTTGAGATGGTGTATGTGTTGTAGTCACTTGAGAAGATGCATCTGCTGTAGTCACTCAAGAAGGTGTATGTGTTGTAGTCACTTGAGAGTGTGTATGTGTAGTAGTCACTCGAGAAGGTGTTTGTGTTGTAGTCACTCGAGAAGGTGTATGTGTTGTAGTCACTTGAGAAGGTGTATGTTTTGTAGTCACTTGAGAAGGTGTATGTGTTGTAATCACTTGAGAAGGTGTATGTGTTTTAATCACTTGAGAAGGTGTATGTGTTGTAGTCACTTGAGAAGGTGTATGTGTTGTAGTCACTTGAGAAGGTGTATCTGTTGTAGTCACTTGAGAAGTTGTATATGTTGTAGTCACTTGAGAAGGTGTATATGTTGTAGTCACTTGAGAAGTTGTATCTGTTGTAGTCACTTGAGAAGGTGTATGTGTTGTAATCAATTGAGAAGGTGCATCTGTTGTAGTCACTTGAGATGGTGTATGTGTTGTAGTCACTTGAGAGGGTGTATGTGATGTAGTCACTTGAGAAGGTGTATCTGTTGCAGTCACTTGAGAAGGTGTATATGTTGTAGTCATTCGAGAAGGTGTATCTGTTGTAGTCACTTGAGATGGTGTATGTGTTGTAGTCACTTGAGAGGGTGTATGTGTTGTAGTCACTTGAGAAGGTTTATATGTTGTCGTCACTTGAGGAGGTGTATGTGTTGTAGTCACTTGAGAAGGTCTATATGCTGTAGTCATTTGAGAAGGTGTATGTGATGTAGTCACTCGAGAAGGTGTATGTGTTGTAATCACTCGAGAAGGTGTATGTGTTGTAGTCACTTGAGAAGGTTTATGTGTTGTCACACGAGAAAGTATAGGCGTTGTAGTCACTCGAGAAGGTGTATGTGTTGTAGTCACTTGAGAAGGTGTATGTGTTGTAGTCACTTGGAAAGGTGTGTGGGTTGTAGTCACTTGAGAAGGTGTATGGGTCGTAGTCACTTGAGAAGGTGTATGTGTTGTAGTCACTTGAGAAGGTGTATGCGTTGTAGTCTCTTGAGAAGGTGTATAAGTTGTAGTTTCTAGAGAAGGTGTATGTGATGTAGTCACTCGAGAAGGTATATGTGTTGAAGTCACTTGAGAAGGCGTATGTGTTGTAGTCACTAGAGAAGGTTTATGTGTTGTAGTCACACGAGAAGGTGTATGTGTTGCAGTTACTCGAGAAGGTGTATGTATTGTAGTCACTTGAGAAGTTGTTTGTGTTGTAGTCACTCGAGAAGGTGTGTATGTTGTAGTCACTCGAGAAGGTGTATGTGTTGTAGTCACTTGAGAAGGTGCATGTGTTGTAATCACTCGAGAAGGTGTATGTGTTGTAGTCACTTGAGAAGGTGTAGGTGTTGTAGTCACTCGAGAAGGTATATGTGTTGTAGTCATTTGAGAAGGTGTAGGTGCTGTAGTCACTAGAGAAGGTGTATATGTTTTAGTCACTTGATAAGGTGTATATGTTGTAGTCACTTGAGAAGGTGTAGGTGCTGTAGTCACTAGAGAAGGTGTATGTGTTGTAGTCACTTGAGAAGGTGTATGTGTTGTAGTCACTTGGGAAGGTATATGTGTTGTAGTCTCTTGAGAAGGTGTATGTGTTGTAGTTACTTGAGACGGTGTATTTGTTGTAGTCACTCGAGAAGGTATATGTGTTGAAGTCACTAGAGAAGGCGTATGTGTTGTAGTCACTTGAGAAGGTTTATGTGTTGTAGTCACTTGAGAAGGTGTATGTGTTGTAGTCACTCGAGAAGGTGTATGTGTTGTAGTCACTTGAGAAGGTGTATGTGTTGTTGTCACACAAGAAGGTGTAGGCGTTGTAGTCACTCGAGAAGGTGTATGTGTTGTAGTCACTTGAGAAGGTGTTTGTGTTGTAGTCACTTGAGAAGGTGTATGCGTTGTAGTCACTTGAGAAGGTGTATGTGGTGTAGTCACTCGAGAAGGTGTATGTGTTGTAGTCACTTTAGAAGGTGTATGTGTTGTAGTCACTTGAGAAGGTGTATGTGGTTTTAGACACTCGAGAAGGTGTATGTGTTGTAGTCACTTGAGAAGGTGTATGAGGTGTAGTCACTCGAGAAGGTGTATGTGTTGAAGTCACTCGAGAAGGTGTATGTGTTGTAGTCACTTGAGAAGGTGTATGTGTTGTAGTCACTTGAGAAGGTGTATGTGTTGTAGTCACTCGAGAAGGTGTATGTGTTGCAGTCTCTTGAGAAGGTGTATGTGTTGTAGTCACTTGAGAAGGTATATGTGTTGTAGTCACTCGAGAAGATGTATGTGTTGTAGTCACTTAAGAAGGTGTATGTGTTGTAGTCACTTAAGAAGGTGTATGTGTTGTAGTCACTAGAGAAGGTGTATGTGTTGTAGTCACTTGAGAAAGTGTATGTGTTGTAGTCACTTGAGAAAGTGTATGTGTTGTAGTCACTTAAGAAGGTGTATGTGTTGTAGTCACTTAAGAAGGTGTATGTGTTGTAGTCACTAGAGAAGGTGTATGTGTTGTAGTCACTTGAGAAGGTGTATGTGTTGTAGTCACTCGAGAAGGTGTATGTGTTGTAGTCACTTGAGAAGGTGTATGTGTTGTAGTCACTCGAGAAGGTGTATGTGTTGTAGTCACTTGAGAAGGTGTATGTGTTGTAGTCACTTAAGAAGGTGTATGTGTTGTAGTCACTTAAGAAGGTGTATGTGTTGTGGTCACTCGAGAAGGTGTATGTGTTGTAGTCACTTGAGAAGGTGTATGTGTTGTAGTCACTCGAGAAGGTGTATGTGTTATAGTCACTTGACAAGGTGTATGTGTTATAGTCACTTGAGAAGGTTTATGTGTTGTAGTCACTTGAGAAGGTTTATGTGTTGTAGTCACTCGAGAAGGTATATGTGTTGTAGTCACTTGGGAAGGTGTATGTGTTGTAGTCACTTGAGAAGGTGTATGTGTTGTAGTCACTCGAGAAGGTGTATGTGTTGTAGTCACTTGAGAAGGTGTATGTGTTGTAGTCACTTGGAAAGGTGTATGGGTTGTAGTCACTTGAGAAGGTGTATGGGTTGTAGTCACTTGAGAAGGTGTATGTGTTGTAGTCACTTGAGAAGGTGTATATGTTTTAGTTACTAGAGAAGGTGTATGTGATGTAGTCACTCGAGAAGGTGTATGTGTTGTAATCACTCGAGAAGGTGTATGTGTTGTAGTCACTTGAGAAGGTTTATGTGTTGTCACACGAGAAAGTGTAGGCGTTGTAGTCACTCGAGAAGGTGTATGTGTTGTAGTCACTTGAGAAGGTGTATGTGTTGTAGTCACTTGGAAAGGTGTGTGGGTTGTAGTCACTTGAGAAGGTGTATGGGTTGTAGTCACTTGAGAAGGTGTATGTGTTGTAGTCACTTGAGAAGGTGTATGCGTTGTAGTCTCTTGAGAAGGTGTATATGTTGTAGTTTCTAGAGAAGGTGTATGTGATGTAGTCACTCGAGAAGGTATATGTGTTGAAGTCACTTGAGAAGGCGTATGTGTTGTAGTCACTAGAGAAGGTTTATGTGTTGTAGTCACACGAGAAGGTGTATGTGTTGCAGTTACTCGAGAAGGTGTATGTATTGTAGTCACTTGAGAAGTTGTGTGTGTTGTAGTCACTTGAGAAGGTGTGTATGTTGTAGTCACTCGAGAAGGTGTATGTGTTGTAGTCACTTGAGAAGGTGCATGTGTTGTAATCACTCGAGAAGGTGTATGTGTTGTAGTCACTTGAGAAGGTGTAGGTGTTGTAGTCACTCGAGAAGGTATATGTGTTGTAGTCACTTGAGAAGGTGTAGGTGCTGTAGTCACTAGAGAAGGTGTATATGTTTTAGTCACTTGAGAAGGTGTATATGTTGTAGTCACTTGAGAAGGTGTAGGTGCTGTAGTCACTAGAGAAGGTGTATGTGTTGTAGTCACTTGAGAAGGTGTATGTGTTGTAGTCACTTGGGAAGGTATATGTGTTGTAGTCTCTTGGAAGGTGTATGTGTTGTAGTTACTTGAGACGGTGTATGTGTTGTAGTCACTCGAGAAGGTGTATGTGTTGAAGTCACTAGAGAAGGCGCATGTGTTGTAGTCACTTGAGAAGGTTTATGTGTTGTAGTCACTTGAGAAGGTTTATGTGTTGTAGTCACTCGAGAAGGTGTATGTGTTGTAGTCACTTGACAAGGTGTATGTGTTGTTGTCACACAAGAAGGTGTATGTGTTGTTGTCACTTGAGAAGGTGTATGTGTTGTAGTCACTTGAGAAGGTGTATGTGTTGTAGTCACTTGAGAAGGTGTATGTGTTGTAGTCACTTGAGAAGGTGTATGTGGTGTAGTCACTCGAGAAGGTGTATGTGTTGTAGTCACTTGGGAAGGTGTATGTGTTGTAGTCACTTGAGAAGGTGTATGTGGTTTTAGACACTCGAGAAGGTGTATGTGTTGTAGTCACTTGAGAAGGTGTATGTGGTGTAGTCACTCGAGAAGGTCTATGGGTTGTAGTCACTCGAGAAGGTGTATGTGTTGTAGTCACTTGAGAAGGTGTATGTGTTGTAGTCACTTGAGAAGGTGTATGTGTTGTAGTCACTCGAGAAGGTGTATGTGTTTTAGTCTCTGGAGAAGGTGTATGTGTTGTAGTCACTTGAGAAGGTATATGTGTTGTAGTCACTCGAGAAGATGTATGTGTTGTAGTCACTTAAGAAGGTGTATGTGTGTTAGTCACTTAAGAAGGTGTATGTGTTGTAGTCACTAGAGAAGGTGTATGTGTTGTAGTCACTTGAGAAGGTGTATGTGTTGTAGTCACTTAAGAAGGTGTATGTGTTGTAGTCACTAGAGAAGGTGTATGTGTTGTAGTCACTTGAGAAGGTCTATGTGTTGTAGTCACTCGAGAAGGTGTATGTGTTATAGTCACTTGAGAAGGTGTATGTGTTATAGTCACTTGAGAAGGTTTATGTGTTGTAGTCACTTGAGAAGGTTTATGTGTTGTAGTCACTCGAGAAGGTATGTGTGTTGTAGTCACTTGGGAAGGTGTATGTGTTGTAGTCACTTGAGAAGGTGTATGTGTTGTAGTCACTCGAGAAGGTGTATGTGTTGTAGTCACTTGAGAAGGTGTATGTGTTGTAGTCACTTGGAAAGGTGTATGGGTTGTAGTCTCTTGAGAAGGTGTATGGGTTGTAGTCACTTGAGAAGGTGTATGTGTTGTAGTCACTTGAGAAGGTGTATATGTTTTAGTTACTAGAGAAGGTGTATGTGATGTAGTCACTCGAGAAGGTGTATGTGTTGTAATCACTCGAGAAGGTGTATGTGTTGTAGTCACTTGAGAAGGTGTATGTGTTGTAGTCACTTGGAAAGGTGTGTGGGTTGTAGTCACTTGAGAAGGTGTATGGGTTGTAGTCACTTGAGAAGGTGTATGGGTTGTAGTCACTTGAGAAGGTGTATGTGTTGCAGTTACTCGAGAAGGTGTATGTATTGTAGTCACTTGAGAAGTTGTGTGTGTTGTAGTCACTTGAGAAGGTGTGTATGTTGTAGTCACTCGAGAAGGTGTATGTGTTGTAGTCACTTGAGAAGGTGCATGTGTTGTAATCACTCGAGAAGGTGTATGTGTTGTAGTCACTTGAGAAGGTGTATGTGTTGTAGTCACTCGAGAAGGTATATGTGTTGTAGTCACTTAAGAAGGTGTAGGTGCTGTAGTCACTAGAGAAGGTGTATGTGTTGTAGTCACTTGAGAAGGTGTATGTGTTGTAGTCACTTGAGAAGGTGTAGGTGCTGTAGTCACTAGAGAAGGTGTATGTGTTGTAGTCACTTGAGAAGGTGTATGTGTTGTAGTCACTTGGGAAGGTATATGTGTTGTAGTCTCTTGGAAGGTGTATGTGTTGTAGTTACTTGAGACGGTGTATGTGTTGTAGTCACTCGAGAAGGTGTATGTGTTGTAGTCACTAGAGAAGGTGTATGTGTTGTAGTCACTTGAGAAGGTTTATGTGTTGTAGTCACTTGAGAAGGTGTATGTGTTGTAGTCACTCGAGAAGGTGTATGTGTTGTAGTCACTTGAGAAGGTGTATGTGTTGTTGTCACACAAGAAGGTGTATGTGTTGTTGTCACTTGAGAAGGTTTATGTGTTGTAGTCACTCGAGAAGGTATGTGTGTTGTAGTCACTTAGGAAGGTGTATGTGTTGTAGTCACTTGAGAAGGTGTATGTGTTGTAGTCACTCGAGAAGGTGTATGTGTTGTAGTCACTTGAGAAGGTGTATGTGTTGTAGTCACTTGAAAGGTGTATGGGTTGTAGTCACTTGAGAAGGTGTATGTGTTGTAGTCACTTGAGAAGGTTTATGTGTTGTCACACGAGAAAGTGTAGGCGTTGTAGTCACTCGAGAAGGTGTATGTGTTGTAGTCACTTGAGAAGGTGTATGTGTTGTAGTCACTTGGAAAGGTGTGTGGGTTGTAGTCACTTGAGAAGGTGTATGGGTTGTAGTCACTTGAGAAGGTGTATGTGTTGTAGTCACTTGAGAAGGTGTATGCGTTGTAGTCTCTTGAGAAGGTCTATATGTTGTAGTTTCTAGAGAAGGTGTATGTGATGTAGTCACTCGAGAATGTATATGTGTTGAAGTCACTTGAGAAGGCGTATGTGTTGTAGTCACTAGAGAAGGTTTATGTGTTGTAGTCACACGAGAAGGTGTATGTGTTGCAGTCACTCGAGAAGGTGTATGTATTGTAGTCACTTGAGAAGGTGTATGTGTTGTAGTCACTCGAGAAGGTTTGTATGTTGTAGTCACTCGAGAAGGTGTATGTGTTGTAGTCACTTGAGAAGGTGCATGTGTTGTAATCACTCGAGAAGGTGTATGTGTTGTAGTCACTTGAGAAGGTGTAGGTGTTGTAGTCACTCGAGAAGGTATATGTGTTGTAGTCACTTGAGAAGGTGTAGGTGCTGTAGTCACTGGAGAAGGTGTATATGTTTTAGTCACTTGAGAAGGTGTATATGTTGTAGTCACTTGAGAAGGTGTAGGTGCTGTAGTCACTAGAGAAGGTGTATGTGTTGTAGTCACTTGAGAAGGTGTATGTGTTGTAGTCACTTGAGAAGGTGTATGTGGTTTTAGACTCTCGAGAAGGTGTATGTGTTGTAGTCACTTGAGAAGGTGTATGTGGTGTAGTCACGTGAGAAGGTGTATGTGTTGTAGTCACTCGAGAAGGTGTATGTGTTGTAGTCACTTGAGAAGGTGTATGTGTTGTAGTCACTCGAGAAGGTGTATGTGTTGTAGTCACTTGAGAAGGTGTATGTGTTGTAGTCACTTAAGAAGGTGTATGTGTTGTAGTCACTTAAGAAGGTGTATGTGTTGTAGTCACTCGAGAAGGTGTATGTGTTGTAGTCACTTGAGAAGGTGTATGTGTTGTAGTCACTCGAGAAGGTGTATGTGTTATAGTCACTTGAGAAGGTGTATATGTTGTAGTCACTTGAGAGGGTGCATGTGTTGTAGTCACTCGAGATAGTATATATGTTGTAGTCACTTGAGAAGGTGTATGTGTTGTAGTCACTTGAGAAGGTGTAGGTGTTGTAGTCACTAGAGAAGGTGTATGTGTTGTAGTCACTTGAGAAGGTGTATCTGTTGTAGTCACTTGAGAAAGTGTATGTGTTGTAGTCACTTGAGAAGATGTATGGGTTGTAGTCACTTGAGAAGGTGTATGTGTTATAGTCACTTGAGAAGGTATAGGTGTTGTAGTCACTAGAGAAGGTGTATGTGTTGTAGTCACTTGAGAAGGTGTATATGTTGTAGTCACTTGAGAAGGTGTATGTGTTGTATTCATTTGAGAAGGTGTATATGTTGTAGTCATTGCGATGGTGTATGTGTTGTAGTCACTCAAGAAGGTGTATGTGTTGTAATCACTTGAGAGGGTGTATGTGTTGTAGTCACTCGAGAAGGTTTATGTGTTGTAGTCACTTGAGAAGGTGTATGTGTTGTAGTCACTCGAGAAGGTGTATGTGTTGTAGTCACTCAAGAAAGTGTATGTGTTGTAGTCACTTGAGAAGGTTTATATGTTGTCGTCACTTGAGGAGGTGTATGTGTTGTAGTCACTTGAGAAGGTCTATATGTTGTAGTCATTTTAGAAGGTGTATCTGGTGTAGTCATTGAGAAGGTGTAAGTGTTGTAGTCACTTGAGAAGATGCATCTGTTGTAGTCACTTAAGAAAGTGTATGTGGTGTAGTCACTTGAGAAGGTCTATATGTTGTTCTCACTTGAGAAGGTATATGTGTTGTAGTCACTAGAGAAGGCTTATGTGTTGTTGTTACTTGAGAAGGTGTATGTGCTATAGTCACTTGAGAAGGTGTATGTGTTGTAGTCACTTGAGAAGGTGTATGTGTTGTAGTCACTCGAGAGGGTATATATGCTGTAGTCACTTTAGAAGGTGTATCTGTTGTAGTCACTTGAGATGGTGTATGTGTTGTGGTCACTTGAGAGGGTGTATCTGTTGTAGTCACTTGAGAAGGTGTATATGTTGTAATCACTTGAGAAGGTGTATGTGTTGTAATCAATTGAGAAGGTGCATCTGTTGTAGTCACTTGAGATGGTGTATGTGTAGTAGTCACATCAGAGGGTGTATGTGATGTAGTCACTTGAGAAGGTGTATCTGTTGTAGTCACTTGAGAAGGTGTATGTGTTGTAGTCACTTGAGAAGGTGTATCTGTTGTGGTCACTTGAGAAGGTGTATATGTTGTAGTCACTTGAGAAGGTGTATGTGTTGTAGTCACTTGAGAATATGCATCTGTTGAAGTCACTCAAAAAAGTGTATGTGTTGTAGTCACTTGAGAAGGTCTATATGTTGTAGTCTCTTGAGAAGGTATATGTGTTGTGTTCACTAGAGAGGGCTTATGTGTTGTTGTTACTTGAGAAGGTGTATGTGTTGTAGTCACTTGAGAATGTGTATGTGTTGTAGTCACTTGAGAAGGTGTATCTGTTGTAGTCACTTGAGATGGTGTATGTGTTGTAGTCACTTGAGAAGATGCATCTGCTGTAGTCACTCAAGAAGGTGTATGTGTTGTAGTCACTTGAGAGTGTGTATGTGTAGTAGTCACTCGAGAAGGTGTATGTGTTGTAGTCACTCGAGAAGGTGTATGTGTTGTAGTCACTTGAGAAGGTGTATGTTTTGTAGTCACTTGAGAAGGTGTATGTGTTGTAATCACTTGAGAAGGTGTATGTGTTTTAATCACTTGAGAAGGTGTATGTGTTGTAGTCACTTGAGAAGGTGTATGTGTTGTAGTCACTTGAGAAGGTGTATCTGTTGTAGTCACTTGAGAAGTTGTATATGTTGTAGTCACTTGAGAAGGTGTATATGTTGTAGTCACTTGAGAAGTTGTATCTGTTGTAGTCACTTGAGAAGGTGTATGTGTTGTAATCAATTGAGAAGGTGCATCTGTTGTAGTCACTTGAGATGGTGTATGTGTTGTAGTCACTTGAGAGGGTGTATGTGATGTAGTCACTTGAGAAGGTGTATCTGTTGCAGTCACTTGAGAAGGTGTATATGTTGTAGTCATTCGAGAAGGTGTATCTGTTGTAGTCACTTGAGATGGTGTATGTGTTGTAGTCACTTGAGAGGGTGTATGTGATGTAGTCACTTGAGAAGGTGCATATGTTGTAGTCACTTGAGAAGGTGTATGTGTTGTAGTCACTTGAGAAGGTCTATATGCTGTAGTCATTTGAGAAGGTGTATGTGATGTAGTCACTCGAGAAGGTGTATGTGTTGTAATCACTCGAGAAGGTGTATGTGTTGTAGTCACTTGAGAAGGTTTATGTGTTGTCACACGAGAAAGTATAGGCGTTGTAGTCACTCGAGAAGGTGTATGTGTTGTAGTCACTTGAGAAGGTGTATGTGTTGTAGTCACTTGGAAAGGTGTGTGGGTTGTAGTCACTTGAGAAGGTGTATGGGTCGTAGTCACTTGAGAAGGTGTATGTGTTGTAGTCACTTGAGAAGGTGTATGCGTTGTAGTCTCTTGAGAAGGTGTATAAGTTGTAGTTTCTAGAGAAGGTGTATGTGATGTAGTCACTCGAGAAGGTATATGTGTTGAAGTCACTTGAGAAGGCGTATGTGTTGTAGTCACTAGAGAAGGTTTATGTGTTGTAGTCACACGAGAAGGTGTATGTGTTGCAGTTACTCGAGAAGGTGTATGTATTGTAGTCACTTGAGAAGTTGTTTGTGTTGTAGTCACTCGAGAAGGTGTGTATGTTGTAGTCACTCGAGAAGGTGTATGTGTTGTAGTCACTTGAGAAGGTGCATGTGTTGTAATCACTCGAGAAGGTGTATGTGTTGTAGTCACTTGAGAAGGTGTAGGTGTTGTAGTCACTCGAGAAGGTATATGTGTTGTAGTCATTTGAGAAGGTGTAGGTGCTGTAGTCACTAGAGAAGGTGTATATGTTTTAGTCACTTGATAAGGTGTATATGTTGTAGTCACTTGAGAAGGTGTAGGTGCTGTAGTCACTAGAGAAGGTGTATGTGTTGTAGTCACTTGAGAAGGTGTATGTGTTGTAGTCACTTGGGAAGGTATATGTGTTGTAGTCTCTTGAGAAGGTGTATGTGTTGTAGTTACTTGAGACGGTGTATTTGTTGTAGTCACTCGAGAAGGTATATGTGTTGAAGTCACTAGAGAAGGCGTATGTGTTGTAGTCACTTGAGAAGGTTTATGTGTTGTAGTCACTTGAGAAGGTGTATGTGTTGTAGTCACTCGAGAAGGTGTATGTGTTGTAGTCACTTGAGAAGGTGTATGTGTTGTTGTCACACAAGAAGGTGTAGGCGTTGTAGTCACTCGAGAAGGTGTATGTGTTGTAGTCACTTGAGAAGGTGTTTGTGTTGTAGTCACTTGAGAAGGTGTATGCGTTGTAGTCACTTGAGAAGGTGTATGTGGTGTAGTCACTTTAGAAGGTGTATGTGTTGTAGTCACTTGAGAAGGTGTATGTGGTTTTAGACACTCGAGAAGGTGTATGTGTTGTAGTCACTTGAGAAGGTGTATGAGGTGTAGTCACTCGAGAAGGTGTATGTGTTGAAGTCACTCGAGAAGGTGTATGTGTTGTAGTCACTTGAGAAGGTGTATGTGTTGTAGTCACTTGAGAAGGTGTATGTGTTGTAGTCACTCGAGAAGGTGTATGTGTTGCAGTCTCTTGAGAAGGTGTATGTGTTGTAGTCACTTGAGAAGGTATATGTGTTGTAGTCACTCGAGAAGATGTATGTGTTGTAGTCACTTAAGAAGGTGTATGTGTTGTAGTCACTTAAGAAGGTGTATGTGTTGTAGTCACTAGAGAAGGTGTATGTGTTGTAGTCACTTGAGAAAGTGTATGTGTTGTAGTCACTTGAGAAAGTGTATGTGTTGTAGTCACTTAAGAAGGTGTATGTGTTGTAGTCACTTAAGAAGGTGTATGTGTTGTAGTCACTAGAGAAGGTGTATGTGTTGTAGTCACTTGAGAAGGTGTATGTGTTGTAGTCACTCGAGAAGGTGTATGTGTTGTAGTCACTTGAGAAGGTGTATGTGTTGTAGTCACTCGAGAAGGTGTATGTGTTGTAGTCACTTGAGAAGGTGTATGTGTTGTAGTCACTTAAGAAGGTGTATGTGTTGTAGTCACTTAAGAAGGTGTATGTGTTGTGGTCACTCGAGAAGGTGTATGTGTTGTAGTCACTTGAGAAGGTGTATGTGTTGTAGTCACTCGAGAAGGTGTATGTGTTATAGTCACTTGACAAGGTGTATGTGTTATAGTCACTTGAGAAGGTTTATGTGTTGTAGTCACTTGAGAAGGTTTATGTGTTGTAGTCACTCGAGAAGGTATATGTGTTGTAGTCACTTGGGAAGGTGTATGTGTTGTAGTCACTTGAGAAGGTGTATGTGTTGTAGTCACTCGAGAAGGTGTATGTGTTGTAGTCACTTGAGAAGGTGTATGTGTTGTAGTCACTTGGAAAGGTGTATGGGTTGTAGTCACTTGAGAAGGTGTATGGGTTGTAGTCACTTGAGAAGGTGTATGTGTTGTAGTCACTTGAGAAGGTGTATATGTTTTAGTTACTAGAGAAGGTGTATGTGATGTAGTCACTCGAGAAGGTGTATGTGTTGTAATCACTCGAGAAGGTGTATGTGTTGTAGTCACTTGAGAAGGTTTATGTGTTGTCACACGAGAAAGTGTAGGCGTTGTAGTCACTCGAGAAGGTGTATGTGTTGTAGTCACTTGAGAAGGTGTATGTGTTGTAGTCACTTGGAAAGGTGTGTGGGTTGTAGTCACTTGAGAAGGTGTATGGGTTGTAGTCACTTGAGAAGGTGTATGTGTTGTAGTCACTTGAGAAGGTGTATGCGTTGTAGTCTCTTGAGAAGGTGTATATGTTGTAGTTTCTAGAGAAGGTGTATGTGATGTAGTCACTCGAGAAGGTATATGTGTTGAAGTCACTTGAGAAGGCGTATGTGTTGTAGTCACTAGAGAAGGTTTATGTGTTGTAGTCACACGAGAAGGTGTATGTGTTGCAGTTACTCGAGAAGGTGTATGTATTGTAGTCACTTGAGAAGTTGTATGTGTTGTAGTCACTTGAGAAGGTGTGTATGTTGTAGTCACTCGAGAAGGTGTATGTGTTGTAGTCACTTGAGAAGGTGCATGTGTTGTAATCACTCGAGAAGGTGTATGTGTTGTAGTCACTTGAGAAGGTGTAGGTGTTGTAGTCACTCGAGAAGGTATATGTGTTGTAGTCACTTGAGAAGGTGTAGGTGCTGTAGTCACTAGAGAAGGTGTATATGTTTTAGTCACTTGAGAAGGTGTATATGTTGTAGTCACTTGAGAAGGTGTAGGTGCTGTAGTCACTAGAGAAGGTGTATGTGTTGTAGTCACTTGAGAAGGTGTATGTGTTGTAGTCACTTGGGAAGGTATATGTGTTGTAGTCTCTTGGAAGGTGTATGTGTTGTAGTTACTTGAGACGGTGTATGTGTTGTAGTCACTCGAGAAGGTGTATGTGTTGAAGTCACTAGAGAAGGCGCATGTGTTGTAGTCACTTGAGAAGGTTTATGTGTTGTAGTCACTTGAGAAGGTTTATGTGTTGTAGTCACTCGAGAAGGTGTATGTGTTGTAGTCACTTGACAAGGTGTATGTGTTGTTGTCACACAAGAAGGTGTATGTGTTGTAGTCACTTGAGAAGGTGTATGTGTTGTAGTCACTTGAGAAGGTGTATGTGTTGTAGTCACTTGAGAAGGTGTATGTGTTGTAGTCACTTGAGAAGGTGTATGTGGTGTAGTCACTCGAGAAGGTGTATGTGTTGTAGTCACTTGGGAAGGTGTATGTGTTGTAGTCACTTGAGAAGGTGTATGTGGTTTTAGACACTCGAGAAGGTGTATGTGTTGTAGTCACTTGAGAAGGTGTATGTGGTGTAGTCACTCGAGAAGGTCTATGTGTTGTAGTCACTCGAGAAGGTGTATGTGTTGTAGTCACTTGAGAAGGTGTATGTGTTGTAGTCACTTGAGAAGGTGTATGTGTTGTAGTCACTCGAGAAGGTGTATGTGTTTTAGTCTCTGGAGAAGGTGTATGTGTTGTAGTCACTTGAGAAGGTATATGTGTTGTAGTCACTCGAGAAGATGTATGTGTTGTAGTCACTTAAGAAGGTGTATGTGTGTTAGTCACTTAAGAAGGTGTATGTGTTGTAGTCACTAGAGAAGGTGTATGTGTTGTAGTCACTTGAGAAGGTGTATGTGTTGTAGTCACTTAAGAAGGTGTATGTGTTGTAGTCACTAGAGAAGGTGTATGTGTTGTAGTCACTTGAGAAGGTGTATGTGTTGTAGTCACTCGAGAAGGTGTATGTGTTATAGTCACTTGAGAAGGTGTATGTGTTATAGTCACTTGAGAAGGTTTATGTGTTGTAGTCACTTGAGAAGGTTTATGTGTTGTAGTCACTCGAGAAGGTATGTGTGTTGTAGTCACTTGGGAAGGTGTATGTGTTGTAGTCACTTGAGAAGGTGTATGTGTTGTAGTCACTCGAGAAGGTGTATGTGTTGTAGTCACTTGAGAAGGTGTATGTGTTGTAGTCACTTGGAAAGGTGTATGGGTTGTAGTCTCTTGAGAAGGTGTATGGGTTGTAGTCACTTGAGAAGGTGTATGTGTTGTAGTCACTTGAGAAGGTGTATATGTTTTAGTTACTAGAGAAGGTGTATGTGATGTAGTCACTCGAGAAGGTGTATGTGTTGTAATCACTCGAGAAGGTGTATGTGTTGTAGTCACTTGAGAAGGTGTATGTGTTGTAGTCACTTGGAAAGGTGTGTGGGTTGTAGTCACTTGAGAAGGTGTATGTGTTGTAGTCACTTGAGAAGGTGTATGGGTTGTAGTCACTTGAGAAGGTGTATGTGTTGCAGTTACTCGAGAAGGTGTATGTATTGTAGTCACTTGAGAAGTTGTATGTGTTGTAGTCACTTGAGAAGGTGTATGTTGTAGTCACTCGAGAAGGTGTATGTGTTGTAGTCACTTGAGAAGGTGCATGTGTTGTAATCACTCGAGAAGGTGTATGTGTTGTAGTCACTTGAGAAGGTGTAGGTGTTGTAGTCACTCGAGAAGGTATATGTGTTGTAGTCACTTGAGAAGGTGTAGGTGCTGTAGTCACTAGAGAAGGTGTATATGTTTTAGTCACTTGAGAAGGTGTATATGTTGTAGTCACTTGAGAAGGTGTATGTGCTGTAGTCACTAGAGAAGGTGTATGTGTTGTAGTCACTTGAGAAGGTGTATGTGTTGTAGTCACTTGGGAAGGTATATGTGTTGTAGTCTCTTGAGAAGGTGTATGTGTTGTAGTCACTTGAGACGGTGTATGTGTTGTAGTCACTCGAGAAGGTGTATGTGTTGTAGTCACTAGAGAAGGTGTATGTGTTGTAGTCACTTGAGAAGGTGTATGTGTTGTAGTCACTTGAGAAGGTGTATGTGTTGTAGTCACTCGAGAAGGTGTATGTGTTGTAGTCACTTGAGAAGGTGTATGTGTTGTTGTCACACAAGAAGGTGTATGTGTTGTAGTCACTTGAGAAGGTGTATGTGTTGTAGTCACTTGAGAAGGTGTATGTGTTGTAGTCACTTGAGAAGGTGTATGTGTTGTAGTCACTTGAGAAGGTGTATGTGTTGTAGTCACTCGAGAAGGTGTATGTGTTGTAGTCACTTGAGAAGGTGTATGTGTTGTAGTCACTTGAGAAGGTGTATGTGGTTTTAGTCACTCGAGAAGGTGTATGTGTTGTAGTCACTTGAGAAGGTGTATGTGGTGTAGTCACTCGAGAAGGTGTATGTGTTGTAGTCACTCGAGAAGGTGTATGTGTTGTAGTCACTTGAGAAGGTGTATGTGTTGTAGTCACTTGAGAAGGTGTATGTGTTGTAGTCACTCGAGAAGGTGTATGTGTTGTAGTCACTTGAGAAGGTGTATGTGTTGTAGTCACTTGAGAAGGTATATGTGTTGTAGTCACTCGAGAAGGTGTATGTGTTGTAGTCACTTGAGAAGGTGTATGTGTTGTAGTCACTTGAGAAGGTGTATGTGTTGTAGTCACTAGAGAAGGTGTATGTGTTGTAGTCACTTGAGAAGGTGTATGTGTTGTAGTCACTTAAGAAGGTGTATGTGTTGTAGTCACTAGAGAAGGTGTATGTGTTGTAGTCACTTGAGAAGGTGTATGTGTTGTAGTCACTCGAGAAGGTGTATGTGTTGTAGTCACTTGAGAAGGTGTATGTGTTGTAGTCACTTGAGAAGGTTTATGTGTTGTAGTCACTTGAGAAGGTGTATGTGTTGTAGTCACTCGAGAAGGTTTATGTGTTGTAGTCACTTGGGAAGGTGTATGTGTTGTAGTCACTTGAGAAGGTGTATGTGTTGTAGTCACTCGAGAAGGTGTATGTGTTGTAGTCACTTGAGAAGGTGTATGTGTTGTAGTCACTTGGAAAGGTGTATGGGTTGTAGTCACTTGAGAAGGTGTATGGGTTGTAGTCACTTGAGAAGGTGTATGTGTTGTAGTCACTTGAGAAGGTGTATATGTTGTAGTCACTAGAGAAGGTGTATGTGATGTAGTCACTCGAGAAGGTGTATGTGTTGTAGTCACTCGAGAAGGTGTATGTGTTGTAGTCACTTGAGAAGGTGTATGTGTTGTAGTCACTTGAGAAGGTGTGTGGTTGTAGTCACTTGAGAAGGTGTATGTGTTGTAGTCACTTGAGAAGGTGTATGTGTTGTAGTCACTTGAGAAGGTGTATGTGTTGTAGTCACTTGAGAAGGTGTATGTGTTGTAGTCACTCGAGAAGGTGTATGTGTTGTAGTCTCTTGAGAAGGTGTATGTGTTGTAGTCACTTGAGAAGGTATATGTGTTGTAGTCACTCGAGAAGATGTATGTGTTGTAGTCACTTAAGAAGGTGTATGTGTTGTAGTCACTTAAGAAGGTGTATGTGTTGTAGTCACTAGAGAAGGTGTATGTGTTGTAGTCACTTGAGAAGGTGTATGTGTTGTAGTCACTTGAGAAGGTGTATGTGTTGTAGTCACTTGAGAAGGTGTATGTGTTGTAGTCACTTGAGAAGGTGTATGTGTTGTAGTCACTAGAGAAGGTGTATGTGTTGTAGTCACTTGAGAAGGTGTATGTGTTGTAGTCACTCGAGAAGGTGTATGTGTTGTAGTCACTTGAGAAGGTGTATGTGTTGTAGTCACTCGAGAAGGTGTATGTGTTGTAGTCACTTGAGAAGGTGTATGTGTTGTAGTCACTTGAGAAGGTGTATGTGTTGTAGTCACTTGAGAAGGTGTATGTGTTGTAGTCACTTGAGAAGGTGTATGTGTTGTAGTCACTCGAGAAGGTGTATGTGTTGTAGTCACTTGAGAAGGTGTATGTGTTGTAGTCACTTGAGAAGGTGTATGTGTTGTAGTCACTCGAGAAGGTGTATGTGTTGTAGTCACTTGAGAAGGTGTATGTGTTGTAGTCACTCGAGAAGGTGTATGTGTTGTAGTCACTTGAGAAGGTGTATGTGTTGTAGTCACTTGAGAAGGTGTATGTGTTGTAGTCACTTGAGAAGGTGTATGTGTTGTAGTCACTAGAGAAGGTGTATGTGTTGTAGTCACTTGAGAAGGTGTATGTGTTGTAGTCACTCGAGAAGGTGTATGTGTTGTAGTCACTTGAGAAGGTGTATGTGTTGTAGTCACTTGAGAAGGTGTATGTGTTGTAGTCACTTGAGAAGGTGTATGTGTTGTAGTCACTGAGAAGGTGTATGTGTTGTAGTCACTTGAGAAGGTGTATGTGTTGTAGTCACTTGAGAAGGTGTATGTGTTGTAGTCACTCGAGAAGGTGTATGTGTTGTAGTCACTTGAGAAGGTGTATGTGTTGTAGTCACTTGAGAAGGTGTATGTGTTGTAGTCACTTGAGAAGGTGTATGTGTTGTAGTCACTTGAGAAGGTGTATGTGTTGTAGTCACTCGAGAAGGTGTATGTGTTGTAGTCACTTGAGAAGGTGTATGTGTTGTAGTCACTTGAGAAGGTGTATGTGTTGTAGTCACTTGAGAAGGTGTATGTGTTGTAGTCACTTGAGAAGGTGTATGTGTTGTAGTCACTTGAGAAGGTGTATGTGTTGTAGTCACTTGAGAAGGTGTATGTGTTGTAGTCACTTGAGAAGGTGTATGTGTTGTAGTCACTTGAGAAGGTGTATGTGTTGTAGTCATTCGAGAAGGTGTATGTGTTGTAGTCACTTGAGAAGGTGTATGTGTTGTAGTCACTTGAGAAGGTGTATGTGTTGTAGTCACTTGAGAAGGTGTATGTGTTGTAGTCACTTGAGAAGGTGTATGTGTTGTAGTCACTTGAGAAGGTGTATGTGTTGTAGTCACTTGAGAAGGTGTATGTGTTGTAGTCACTCGAGAAGGTGTATGTGTTGTAGTCACTCGAGAAGGTGTATGTGTTGTAGTCACTTGAGAAGGTGTATGTGTTGTAGTCACTTGAGAAGGTGTATGTGTTGTAGTCACTTGAGAAGGTGTATGTGTTGTAGTCACTTGAGAAGGTGTATGTGTTGTAGTCACTCGAGAAGGTGTATGTGTTGTAGTCACTCGAGAAGGTGTATGTGTTGTAGTCACTTGAGAAGGTGTATGTGTTGTAGTCACTCGAGAAGGTGTATGTGTTGTAGTCACTCGAGAAGGTGTATGTGTTGTAGTCACTTGAGAAGGTGTATGTGTTGTAGTCACTTGAGAAGGTGTATGTGTTGTAGTCACTAGAGAAGGTGTATGTGTTGTAGTCACTTGAGAAGGTGTATGTGTTGTAGTCACTCGAGAAGGTGTATGTGTTGTAGTCACTTGAGAAGGTGTATGTGTTGTAGTCACTTGAGAAGGTTTATGTGTTGTAGTCACTTGAGAAGGTGTATGTGTTGTAGTCACTCGAGAAGGTATATGTGTTGTAGTCACTTGGGAAGGTGTATGTGTTGTAGTCACTTGAGAAGGTGTATGTGTTGTAGTCACTCGAGAAGGTGTATGTGTTGTAGTCACTTGAGAAGGTGTATGTGTTGTAGTCACTTGGAAAGGTGTATGGGTTGTAGTCACTTGAGAAGGTGTATGGGTTGTAGTCACTTGAGAAGGTGTATGTGTTGTAGTCACTTGAGAAGGTGTATATGTTTTAGTTACTAGAGAAGGTGTATGTGATGTAGTCACTCGAGAAGGTGTATGTGTTGTAGTCACTCGAGAAGGTGTATGTGTTGTAGTCACTTGAGAAGGTGTATGTGTTGTAGTCACTTGAGAAGGTGTATGGGTTGTAGTCACTTGAGAAGGTGTATGTGTTGTAGTCACTTGAGAAGGTGTATGTGTTGTAGTCACTTGAGAAGGTGTATGTGTTGTAGTCACTAGAGAAGGTGTATGTGTTGTAGTCACTTGAGAAGGTGTATGTGTTGTAGTCACTTGAGAAGGTGTATGTGTTGTAGTCACTTGAGAAGGTGTATGTGTTGTAGTCACTTGAGAAGGTGTATGTGTTGTAGTCACTAGAGAAGGTGTATGTGTTGTAGTCACTTGAGAAGGTGTATGTGTTGTAGTCACTCGAGAAGGTGTATGTGTTGTAGTCACTTGAGAAGGTGTATGTGTTGTAGTCACTCGAGAAGGTGTATGTGTTGTAGTCACTTGAGAAGGTGTATGTGTTGTAGTCACTTAGAAGGTGTATGTGTTGTAGTCACTTGAGAAGGTGTATGTGTTGTAGTCACTTGAGAAGGTGTATGTGTTGTAGTCACTCGAGAAGGTGTATGTGTTGTAGTCACTTGAGAAGGTGTATGTGTTGTAGTCACTTGAGAAGGTGTATGTGTTGTAGTCACTCGAGAAGGTGTATGTGTTGTAGTCACTTGAGAAGGTGTATGTGTTGTAGTCACTCGAGAAGGTGTATGTGTTGTAGTCACTTGAGAAGGTGTATGTGTTGTAGTCACTTAAGAAGGTGTATGTGTTGTAGTCACTTAAGAAGGTGTATGTGTTGTAGTCACTAGAGAAGGTGTATGTGTTGTAGTCACTTGAGAAGGTGTATGTGTTGTAGTCACTCGAGAAGGTGTATGTGTTATAGTCACTTGAGAAGGTGTATGTGTTATAGTCACTTGAGAAGGTTTATGTGTTGTAGTCACTTGAGAAGGTTTATGTGTTGTAGTCACTCGAGAAGGTATGTGTGTTGTAGTCACTTGGGAAGGTGTATGTGTTGTAGTCACTTGAGAAGGTGTATGTGTTGTAGTCACTCGAGAAGGTGTATGTGTTGTAGTCACTTGAGAAGGTGTATGTGTTGTAGTCACTTGAGAAGGTGTATGGGTTGTAGTCACTTGAGAAGGTGTATGGGTTGTAGTCACTTGAGAAGGTGTATGTGTTGTAGTCACTTGAGAAGGTGTATATGTTTTAGTTACTAGAGAAGGTGTATGTGATGTAGTCACTCGAGAAGGTGTATGTGTTGTAGTCACTCGAGAAGGTGTATGTGTTGTAGTCACTTGAGAAGGTGTATGTGTTGTAGTCACTTGGAAAGGTGTGTGGGTTGTAGTCACTTGAGAAGGTGTATGGGTTGTAGTCACTTGAGAAGGTGTATGTGTTGTAGTCACTTGAGAAGGTGTATGTGTTGTAGTCACTTGAGAAGGTGTATGTGTTGTAGTCACTCGAGAAGGTGTATGTGTTTTAGTCTCTTGAGAAGGTGCATGTGTTGTAGTCACTTGAGAAGGTATATGTGTTGTAGTCACTCGAGAAGATGTATGTGTTGTAGTCACTTAAGAAGGTGTATGTGTTGTAGTCACTTAAGAAGGTGTATGTGTTGTAGTCACTAGAGAAGGTGTATGTGTTGTAGTCACTTGAGAAGGTGTATGTGTTGTAGTCACTTGAGAAGTGTATGTGTTGTAGTCACTTAAGAATGTGTATGTGTTGTAGTCACTTAAGAAGGTGTATGTGTTGTAGTCTCTAGAGAAAGTGTATGTGTTGTAGTCACTTGAGAAGGTGTATGTGTTGTAGTCACTCGAGAAGGTGTATGTGTTGTAGTCACTTGAGAAGGTGTATGTGTTGTAGTCACTCGAGAAGGTGTATGTGTTGTAGTCACTTGAGAAGGTGTATGTGTTGTAGTCACTTAAGAAGGTGTATGTGTTGTAGTCACTTGAGAAGGTGTATGTGTTGTAGTCACTTGAGAAGGTGTATGTGGTTTTAGACACTCGAGAAGGTGTATGTGTTGTAGTCACTTGAGAAGGTGTATGTGGTGTAGTCACGTGAGAAGGTGTATGTGTTGTAGTCACTCGAGAAGGTGTATGTGTTGTAGTCACTTGAGAAGGTGTATGTGTTGTAGTCACTCGAGAAGGTGTATGTGTTGTAGTCACTTGAGAAGGTGTATGTGTTGTAGTCACTTAAGAAGGTGTATGTGTTGTAGTCACTTAAGAAGGTGTATGTGTTGTAGTCACTCGAGAAGGTGTATGTGTTGTAGTCACTTGAGAAGGTGTATGTGTTGTAGTCACTCGAGAAGGTGTATGTGTTATAGTCACTTGAGAAGGTGTATGTGTTGTAGTCACTTGAGAGGGTGCATGTGTTGTAGTCACTCGAGATAGTATATATGTTGTAGTCACTTGAGAAGGTGTATGTGTTGTAGTCACTTGAGAAGGTGTAGGTGTTGTAGTCACTAGAGAAGGTGTATGTGTTGTAGTCACTTGAGAAGGTGTATCTGTTGTAGTCACTTGAGAAAGTGTATGTGTTGTAGTCACTTGAGAAGATGTATGGGTTGTAGTCACTTGAGAAGGTGTATGTGTTATAGTCACTTGAGAAGGTATAGGTGTTGTAGTCACTAGAGAAGGTGTATGTGTTGTAGTCACTTGAGAAGGTGTATATGTTGTAGTCACTTGAGAAGGTGTATGTGTTGTATTCATTTGAGAAGGTGTATATGTTGTAGTCATTGCGATGGTGTATGTGTTGTAGTCACTCAAGAAGGTGTATGTGTTGTAATCACTTGAGAGGGTGTATGTGTTGTAGTCACTCGAGAAGGTTTATGTGTTGTAGTCACTTGAGAAGGTGTATGTGTTGTAGTCACTCGAGAAGGTGTATGTGTTGTAGTCACTCAAGAAAGTGTATGTGTTGTAGTCACTTGAGAAGGTTTATATGTTGTCGTCACTTGAGGAGGTGTATGTGTTGTAGTCACTTGAGAAGGTCTATATGTTGTAGTCATTTTAGAAGGTGTATCTGGTGTAGTCATTCAGAAGGTGTAAGTGTTGTAGTCACTTGAGAAGATGCATCTGTTGTAGTCACTTAAGAAAGTGTATGTGGTGTAGTCACTTGAGAAGGTCTATATGTTGTTTTCACTTGAGAAGGTATATGTGTTGTAGTCACTAGAGAAGGCTTATGTGTTGTTGTTACTTGAGAAGGTGTATGTGCTATAGTCACTTGAGAAGGTGTATGTGTTGTAGTCACTTGAGAAGGTGTATGTGTTGTAGTCACTCGAGAGGGTATATATGCTGTAGTCACTTTAGAAGGTGTATCTGTTGTAGTCACTTGAGATGGTGTATGTGTTGTGGTCACTTGAGAGGGTGTATCTGTTGTAGTCACTTGAGAAGGTGTATATGTTGTAATCACTTGAGAAGGTGTATGTGTTGTAATCAATTGAGAAGGTGCATCTGTTGTAGTCACTTGAGATGGTGTATGTGTAGTAGTCACATCAGAGGGTGTATGTGATGTAGTCACTTGAGAAGGTGTATCTGTTGTAGTCACTTGAGAAGGTGTATATGTTGTAGTCATTCGAGAAGGTGTATCTGTTGTAGTCAATTGAGATGGTGTATGTGTTGTAGTCACTTGAGAGGGTGTATGTGATGTAGTCACTTGAGAAGGTGCATATGTTGTAGTCACTTGAGAAGGTGTATGTGTTGTAGTCACTTGAGAAGGTGTATCTGTTGTGGTCACTTGAGAAGGTGTATATGTTGTAGTCACTTGAGAAGGTGTATCTGTTGTAGTCACTTGAGATGGTGTATGTGTTGTAGTCACTTGAGAGGGTGTATGTGTTGTAGTCACTTGAGAAGGTGTATATGTTGTAGTCACTTGAGAAGGTGTATGTGTTGTAGTCACTTGAGAATATGCATCTGTTGAAGTCACTCAAAAAAGTGTATGTGTTGTAGTCACTTGAGAAGGTCTATATGTTGTAGTCTCTTGAGAAGGTATATGTGTTGTGTTCACTAGAGAGGGCTTATGTGTTGTTGTTACTTGAGAAGGTGTATGTGTTGTAGTCACTTGAGAATGTGTATGTTTTGTAGTCACTTGAGAAGGTGTATCTGTTGTAGTCACTTGAGATGGTGTATGTGTTGTAGTCACTTGAGAAGATGCATCTGCTGTAGTCACTCAAGAAGGTGTATGTGTTGTAGTCACTTGAGAGTGTGTATGTGTAGTAGTCACTCGAGAAGGTGTATGTGTTGTAGTCACTCGAGAAGGTGTATGTGTTGTAGTCACTTGAGAAGGTGTATGTTTTGTAGTCACTTGAGAAGGTGTATGTGTTGTAATCACTTGAGAAGGTGTATGTGTTTTAATCACTTGAGAAGGTGTATGTGTTGTAGTCACTTGAGAAGGTGTATGTGTTGTAGTCACTTGAGAAGGTGTATCTGTTGTAGTCACTTGAGAAGTTGTATCTGTTGTAGTCACTTGAGAAGGTGTATGTGTTGTAGTCAATTGAGAAGGTGCATCTGTTGTAGTCACTTGAGAAGGTGTATCTGTTGCAGTCACTTGAGAAGGTGTATATGTTGTAGTCATTCGAGAAGGTGTATCTGTTGTAGTCACTTGAGATGGTGTATGTGTTGTAGTCACTTGAGAGGGTGTATGTGATGTAGTCACTTGAGAAGGTGCATATGTTGTAGTCACTTGAGAAGGTGTATATGTTGTAGTCACTTGAGAAGGTTTATGTGTTGTAGTCACTTGAGAAGGTGTATGTGTTGTAGTCACTCGAGAAGGTGTATGTGTTTTAGTCACTCAAGAAAGTGTATGTGTTGTAGTCACTTGAGAAGGTTTATATGTTGTCGTCACTTGAGGAGGTGTATGTGTTGTAGTCACTTGAGAAGGTCTATATGCTGTAGTCATTTGAGAAGGTGTATGTGATGTAGTCACTCGAGAAGGTGTATGTGTTGTAATCACTCGAGAAGGTGTATGTGTTGTAGTCACTTGAGAAGGTGTATGTGTTGTAGTCACTCGAGAAGGTGTATGTGTTGTAGTCACTCGAGAAGGTGTATGTGTTGTAGTCACTTGAGAAGGTGTATGTGTTGTAGTCACTTGAGAAGGTGTATGTGTTGTAGTCACTAGAGAAGGTGTATGTGTTGTAGTCACTTGAGAAGGTCTATGTGTTGTAGTCACTCGAGAAGGTGTATGTGTTGTAGTCACTTGAGAAGGTGTATGTGTTGTAGTCACTTGAGAAGGTTTATGTGTTGTAGTCACTTGAGAAGGTTTATGTGTTGTAGTCACTCGAGAAGGTATGTGTGTTGTAGTCACTTGGAAGGTGTATGTGTTGTAGTCACTTGAGAAGGTGTATGTGTTGTAGTCACTCGAGAAGGTGTATGTGTTGTAGTCACTTGAGAAGGTGTATGTGTTGTAGTCACTTGGAAAGGTGTATGGGTTGTAGTCACTTGAGAAGGTGTATGTGTTGTAGTCACTTGAGAAGGTGTATGTGTTGTAGTCACTTGAGAAGGTGTATATGTTTTAGTTACTAGAGAAGGTGTATGTGATGTAGTCACTCGAGAAGGTGTATGTGTTGTAGTCACTCGAGAAGGTGTATGTGTTGTAGTCACTTGAGAAGGTGTATGTGTTGTAGTCACTTGAGAAGGTGTATGGGTTGTAGTCACTTGAGAAGGTGTATGTGTTGTAGTCACTTGAGAAGGTGTATGTGTTGTAGTCACTTGAGAAGGTGTATGTGTTGTAGTCACTAGAGAAGGTGTATGTGTTGTAGTCACTTGAGAAGGTGTATGTGTTGTAGTCACTTGAGAAGGTGTATGTGTTGTAGTCACTTGAGAAGGTGTATGTGTTGTAGTCACTTGAGAAGGTGTATGTGTTGTAGTCACTAGAGAAGGTGTATGTGTTGTAGTCACTTGAGAAGGTGTATGTGTTGTAGTCACTCGAGAAGGTGTATGTGTTGTAGTCACTTGAGAAGGTGTATGTGTTGTAGTCACTCGAGAAGGTGTATGTGTTGTAGTCACTTGAGAAGGTGTATGTGTTGTAGTCACTTAAGAAGGTGTATGTGTTGTAGTCACTTGAGAAGGTGTATGTGTTGTAGTCACTTGAGAAGGTGTATGTGGTTTTAGACACTCGAGAAGGTGTATGTGTTGTAGTCACTTGAGAAGGTGTATGTGGTGTAGTCACGTGAGAAGGTGTATGTGTTGTAGTCACTCGAGAAGGTGTATGTGTTGTAGTCACTTGAGAAGGTGTATGTGTTGTAGTCACTCGAGAAGGTGTATGTGTTGTAGTCACTTGAGAAGGTGTATGTGTTGTAGTCACTTGAGAAGGTGTATGTGTTGTAGTCACTTAAGAAGGTGTATGTGTTGTAGTCACTAGAGAAGGTGTATGTGTTGTAGTCACTTGAGAAGGTGTATGTGTTGTAGTCACTCGAGAAGGTGTATGTGTTATAGTCACTTGAGAAGGTGTATGTGTTATAGTCACTTGAGAAGGTTTATGTGTTGTAGTCACTTGAGAAGGTTTATGTGTTGTAGTCACTCGAGAAGGTATGTGTGTTGTAGTCACTTGGGAAGGTGTATGTGTTGTAGTCACTTGAGAAGGTGTATGTGTTGTAGTCACTCGAGAAGGTGTATGTGTTGTAGTCACTTGAGAAGGTGTATGTGTTGTAGTCACTCGGAAAGGTGTATGGGTTGTAGTCTCTTGAGAAGGTGTATGGGTTGTAGTCACTTGAGAAGGTGTATGTGTTGTAGTCACTTGAGAAGGTGTATATGTTTTAGTTACTAGAGAAGGTGTATGTGTTGTAGTCACTCGAGAAGGTGTATGTGTTGTAATCACTCGAGAAGGTGTATGTGTTGTAGTCACTTGAGAAGGTGTATGTGTTGTAGTCACTTGGAAAGGTGTGTGGGTTGTAGTCACTTGAGAAGGTGTATGGGTTGTAGTCACTTGAGAAGGTGTATGTGTTGTAGTCACTTGAGAAGGTGTATGTGTTGTAGTCACTTGAGAAGGTGTATGTGTTGTAGTCACTCGAGAAGGTGTATGTGTTTTAGTCTCTTGAGAAGGTGCATGTGTTGTAGTCACTTGAGAAGGTATATGTGTTGTAGTCACTCGAGAAGATGTATGTGTTGTAGTCACTTGAGAAGGTGTATGTGTTGTAGTCACTTAAGAAGGTGTATGTGTTGTAGTCACTAGAGAAGGTGTATGTGTTGTAGTCACTTGAGAAGGTGTATGTGTTGTAGTCACTTGAGAAAGTGTATGTGTTGTAGTCACTTAAGAAGGTGTATGTGTTGTAGTCACTTAAGAAGGTGTATGTGTTGTAGTCACTAGAGAAGGTGTATGTGTTGTAGTCACTTGAGAAGGTGTATGTGTTGTAGTCACTCGAGAAGGTGTATGTGTTGTAGTCACTTGAGAAGGTGTATGTGTTGTAGTCACTCGAGAAGGTGTATGTGTTGTAGTCACTTGAGAAGGTGTATGTGTTGTAGTCACTTAAGAAGGTGTATGTGTTGTAGTCACTTGAGAAGGTGTATGTGTTGTAGTCACTTGAGAAGGTGTATGTGGTTTTAGACACTCGAGAAGGTGTATGTGTTGTAGTCACTTGAGAAGGTGTATGTGGTGTAGTCACGTGAGAAGGTGTATGTGTTGTAGTCACTCGAGAAGGTGTATGTGTTGTAGTCACTTGAGAAGGTGTATGTGTTGTAGTCACTCGAGAAGGTGTATGTGTTGTAGTCACTTGAGAAGGTGTATGTGTTGTAGTCACTTAAGAAGGTGTATGTGTTGTAGTCACTTGAGAAGGTGTATGTGTTGTAGTCACTCGAGAAGGTGTATGTGTTGTAGTCACTTGAGAAGGTGTATGTGTTGTAGTCACTCGAGAAGGTGTATGTGTTGTAGTCACTTGAGAAGGTGTATGTGTTGTAGTCACTTGAGAAGGTGTATGTGTTGTAGTCACTCGAGATAGTATATATGTTGTAGTCACTTGAGAAGGTGTATGTGTTGTAGTCACTTGAGAAGGTGTAGGTGTTGTAGTCACTAGAGAAGGTGTATGTGTTGTAGTCACTTGAGAAGGTGTATCTGTTGTAGTCACTTGAGAAAGTGTATGTGTTGTAGTCACTTGAGAAGATGTATGGGTTGTAGTCACTTGAGAAGGTGTATGTGTTGTAGTCACTTGAGAAGGTGTAGGTGTTGTAGTCACTAGAGAAGGTGTATGTGTTGTAGTCACTTGAGAAGGTGTATATGTTGTAGTCACTTGAGAAGGTGTATGTGTTGTAGTCACTTGAGAAGGTGTATGTGTTGTAGTCACTTGAGAAGGTGTATGTGTTGTAGTCACTCGAGAAGGTGTATGTGTTGTAGTCACTTGAGAGGGTGTATGTGTTGTAGTCACTCGAGAAGGTGTATGTGTTGTAGTCACTTGAGAAGGTGTATGTGTTGTAGTCACTCGAGAAGGTGTATGTGTTGTAGTCACTCGAGAAGGTGTATGTGTTGTAGTCACTTGAGAAGGTTTATATGTTGTCGTCACTTGAGGAGGTGTATGTGTTGTAGTCACTTGAGAAGGTCTATATGTTGTAGTCACTTTAGAAGGTGTATGTGTTGTAGTCACTTGAGAAGGTGTATGTGTTGTAGTCACTTGAGAAGGTGTATGTGTTGTAGTCACTTAAGAAAGTGTATGTGTTGTAGTCACTTGAGAAGGTGTATGTGTTGTAGTCACTTGAGAAGGTGTATGTGTTGTAGTCACTAGAGAAGGTTATGTGTTGTAGTCACTTGAGAAGGTGTATGTGTTGTAGTCACTTGAGAAGGTGTATGTGTTGTAGTCACTTGAGAAGGTGTATGTGTTGTAGTCACTCGAGAAGGTGTATGTGTTGTAGTCACTTGAGAAGGTGTATCTGTTGTAGTCACTTGAGATGGTGTATGTGTTGTAGTCACTTGAGAAGGTGTATGTGTTGTAGTCACTTGAGAAGGTGTATGTGTTGTAGTCACTTGAGAAGGTGTATGTGTTGTAGTCACTTGAGAAGGTGCATCTGTTGTAGTCACTTGAGATGGTGTATGTGTAGTAGTCACTTCAGAGGGTGTATGTGATGTAGTCACTTGAGAAGGTGTATCTGTTGTAGTCACTTGAGAAGGTGTATATGTTGTAGTCATTCGAGAAGGTGTATCTGTTGTAGTCACTTGAGATGGTGTATGTGTTGTAGTCACTTGAGAGGGTGTATGTGTTGTAGTCACTTGAGAAGGTGTATGTGTTGTAGTCACTTGAGAAGGTGTATGTGTTGTAGTCACTTGAGAAGGTGTATGTGTTGTAGTCACTTGAGAAGGTGTATATGTTGTAGTCACTTGAGAAGGTGTATGTGTTGTAGTCACTTGAGAATATGCATCTGTTGAAGTCACTCAAAAAAGTGTATGTGTTGTAGTCACTTGAGAAGGTCTATATGTTGTAGTCTCTTGAGAAGGTATATGTGTTGTGTTCACTAGAGAGGGCTTATGTGTTGTTGTCACTTGAGAAGGTGTATGTGTTGTAGTCACTTGAGAATGTGTATGTTTTGTAGTCACTTGAGAAGGTGTATCTGTTGTAGTCACTTGAGATGGTGTATGTGTTGTAGTCACTTGAGAAGATGCATCTGCTGTAGTCACTCAAGAAGGTGTATGTGTTGTAGTCACTTGGGAAGGTGTATGTGTTGTAGTCACTCGAGAAGGTATATGTGTTGTAGTCACTCGAGAAGGTGTATGTGTTGTAATCACTCAGGGGAGAGTGCTCACGGACGGGGGGAAGAGGTCGACGAGTCCTCGGCTACGGGAGAGAAGGGTAAGAGCGGGGTAGTCTAGCTCTAGCTACGGAGAAATTGCAATACTCTGGGGGAAAAAACCGCTCTTCTCGCTTGTCTTGACTTGGAGTATTGGCAGGGAGAGGGAGCAGGAGAACAGGATGACGAACGAGGACGGCAGATGGCTCACGGCCGGCGAGGCGAAAGGAGAGACGGGACAATGAGAGTCAGAGAGGAAAAAGGAATAGGAGGGGGGAAGGGAGATGGAGGATGGGGAGAGAGAAGGAGAGGCGGGAAGGATAGAGGAGAGAACCGAGAGGGAAGAGAGCAGGGTGGGATGACCGGAGGAATGAGGAGAGAGGAAGAGGAGGGAGGAAAGAGG
>CAUDMG010003726.1:0-81377 GCA_958450375.1 Homarus gammarus
CCACGCCATACAAGCATGAGGCATCTGTCTGCAGAACTGTCGGCAAGGCTGGGTCAAACGTGGCGAGGACAGGTGGACGAGACAGGGCCTGTTTCACTTGCTGGAAGGCCTTGTCGTGGTCGGGGGTCCACAGGAATGTCCTCTTGGGGCTCATCAGGGGGCGAAGTGGTTGAGCAGCTGCGGAGATGTCCGACGAAAACTCTGCTAACTGGTTGACGAGACCGATGAAGGACCTCAAGTCGGTCAGGTTAGCAGGGGTGGGAAAATCCGTAATGGCGCGGACCTTTTCCGGGTCAGCTGCGATACCATTCCCTGAGAGGGTGTACCCACAAAAGTCAACTGAAGAGCTGGCCAGAACAAACTTGTCGGCATTTAGGGTAATGCCGTGCTTCCGGCACCTGTTGAGTACCTCGTAGATACGGCAGAGGTGATCCATATAATCCTCGTCGTACACGAGTATGTCGTCGACCACTTTCACGCAGTTTGCCAGACCTTGTAGAGCCATATCACCTCGAAGACAGAAAGCGTCTCCTGTAGCGGCGAATCCCATGGGGCAACGGCAATAACTGTAACGTCCATGCGGGGTGATGAACGTTGTGAGTGGTCGGTCTTCCTCGGCAAGCTCTATCTGCCAGTATCCACACAGGGCGTCCATCGTCGTGAAGAAGCGCGCCTTCGGGTTCACGCTGCGTATGGCTGCAAAGGGCGTGGGAGAAGGGTGCGCAGGACGAGACACCTGGTTGTTGAGCTTGGAAAGGTCAGTGGTGATCCGAACACCACCTTTAGGTTTTGCGACGACAACCATCGGGTGACACCATGGAGACGGGTCATCGCCGGTTGGTACAATAATTTCTTGGGCGACCATGGAGTCCAGCTCGTTTTTGACCGCCTCGCGGAAGGCCAGGGGAACCAGTCGAGGGGTGTAAATAGCGAATGGCTTCGCGTCGTCCCTCAGGTGGATCATCATGGGGGGGCCTGCCATCTTCTTGAGAGGCTTGGATTCCAGAGCGGACTTGGTCACCAGAACGTCGCTGAATTCCTTCAGGAAGTACTTCCGAGCATCCGAAGGAGAGGTGTCACTGGCAAGAGGCAGGGGTAGGGCGGCAGCAGGGTCGTTGCTGCTCCCTTTTTGCACCCTGTTGGCGTGTTTTACCTCAAGAATAGGTTTGGGGAAGTCCTGGGAGATGATGGCCAACTCCTGACAATGTCTGTAGGACAGCAAAGGAGTCTGGACACCGTTATGCACATCAATCCAGGCTTGACACGACCTGTTGCCAAAGGTGACTTGTGCTTGGAGTGAACCCAGGGCCGGGGTCATCTGTGAACCATCTGCCATAAAGCGGAGATCCTTGGGGGGCGGTCCTAGATCACTTGGAGAGAGCCCCAAGCATTGCAAATGCTGGGGACCGATGACTGTAGCATCAGCCTCGGTGTCGGGCAACATCTGAAGGCGGGATGACACACCGCCGTAGGTCACGATGACGCTGATGTACTGGGGGACTTTGGTCCTGGGACGCTGGGGGGAGCACACATTCCTAATGTGGCTCGAGCGTTGTCAAGAGTCGTCGTACCTCTGATTGGAAGACTGTGGGCGGCCCTCTCTGGTGGAGGGGGGCTGAAGCTTCCGCCGACGCGGTCCCTTGGGTATGTTGGAAGGGCAACACTTGTCATAGTGGCCCAGACGACCACACACATTGCACTGGACGCGTTTGGCTGGGCACCGTACTGTGAGTGACCAGTGGCCCTTACGGTCACAACTGTTGCAGGTAGACTGAGCAGCTGGACACACCTGTGTTCCGTGCTGCTTACCACAGTTGTTGCAAAATAAACCGGGCGTGGACGTGGTGGGCGAAGGCGTAGGAACGGACTTCTTGTCCTTCTTGTACCGGGACACAGCGCGTACAGCTGTAGGGGGAGCACG
Organism: Homarus gammarus; assembly: GCA_958450375.1. Lineage (NCBI taxonomy): Eukaryota > Metazoa > Arthropoda > Malacostraca > Decapoda > Nephropidae > Homarus > Homarus gammarus. The sequence continues at coordinate 1,922 of CAUDMG010003726.1, forward strand.
GATGGCAGAGGTGGCACACCTGGCAGCCTCATAGGAGCGACATATCGTCAACACATCCTTAAGAGAAGAGGAAGAGTCGAGGGAGGTGAGGCGTTGGACAAGTTCCTCGTCCTTAACACCCATCAGGATCACCTGCCTCAACTGGGTCTCCTCACACTGCTGGTGGTGGCCTGGACATATATCTACCTCTTCTGAGGCTCTCTTAAGACGCACGTAAAAGGCATCAAAAGACTCACCCTCCATCTGTCTGCAGCTAAACAATTCCCTCCTGCGCAGAGCTTCATTCTGCTGTCCTTTGATGTGCCGTTGTAGAACGTCCAGTACCTCCTCTACAGACAGCAAAGAGGTTGGGGGTACCTGCAACGTATGTTCCAAGACACGCTGAATTTCCAAGGACAGGCACATGCGCAGCTGGATGAGTTGTTTAGGCTGTGACAAACTCTGGAGATCCACCATTGTAGAGTAGTCAGTCCACCGTCGCCGCCATTCACGAAAAGTCTGGAAAGTCTCATCAGGCTTCAAGATGGGCGGCGTTTGAGCTGCTGCTTTAGGTGGGGCTGGGGGGTGTGAAGGAAGCATGGATGAGGTATCTGAACCAGTCAGTACCGAGGCAGTGTTAGAGCCAGGGGCTTGGTTAACAGTGAGGCGAGATATCAAGGCTTCAAACCGTTCACTGTCTTCCAATCTCCGTTGGTTGTCTCGTTCTGCCTCTGCTTGCCTTCTGTGCTCATCCGCCAAACGTCTGTGGGCTTCATCCTCGCGTTTCTCATCTCTCATAAACTTCAGTAAAGCAATTATCTCTGGAGACAACGCTGAATATTGAGGTGAGGGACTGCGCGATGTGGGGGCTGGAGCGTCGTGGCCGGCCTGGTCATCAATCTCTGCGGGGCTATCACCCGCCTGAGTCATCCAGACGCTGGGTCCACGGCTACGTAAGGCGTGAGACATAACTACTTCCTCTGTGTACTATGTCTTAAATCAGTGTTGACGGGTCAGCCCGTCGTATCAACAAGATTTCAGACAAAAAATTAATTAAATACACAGATAAGTAGGTTATATATATAAAATATATATAAGGAAGCCGCGCGGTCAGCGAGTGTTAGTACAGTACATGTACGTGTGCGAGTGAGTGTGTGTCCTGGGCGGGTAGAGCGTCTCGCCCCAGCTGTGAGGGGGGGGTGGAGGCGGCGCTGTGAGGGGGGTGGAGGGAGAGGCGCGGCGACTCCCAGTCAGTCTAGTTACCCTCAGGACGCGGTCAGAGACGGGTGCACTGAACTTTACTCCTTACAAATGCCCAGAACGTGCCGTATACCTTGGGAATCCTTTAGAACAAGGTCACACATGAATGGCACGAACACACAATGCACTAAACACTTCACAGAAAATCACTGTCACTGCTCAAAGTTGCTGAAATTCTTCGAGGCGAGGTGACGCGCGCGGGAGTTGACCCAAGCGAGAGAGGAGTCCGTACGCCGGCTTCCCCACAAACTTTGCACTATCACTCGTAATTATCCAGTAAGATCGGATCACTGTGCCATGTTAGGTTCTGAATAATAAGTTCTATATACAGGAGAGAACACAAACACCTGTATAGTTTTGTAGGTTCGGTTTACTGGATAAGAGTATGTACACAAAGGAGAGCAGCACTCTCTCTTGACTAGGCTCCCGGTCAACTGCTATAGGCGACGTATGGCAAGTGATACATTAGCAGCTTCCATACGTCGCCAGGCACATTAATTAAGCGTGTGGGATATGGTAATAACATTGCCACACGCTGCTAGCTAGGCTGAATAAATAATACATAAATGGAGCACATACATAATATACATACATGATATATAATCCAGCATACATAATATACATACACAGCGTGTCTTGGAACATACGCTGCAGGTACCCCCAACCTCTTTGCTGTCTGTAGAGGAGGTACTGGACGTTCTACAATGGCACATCAAAGGACAGCAGAATGAAGCTCTGCGCAGGAGGGAATTGTTTAGCTGCAGACAGATGGAGGGTGAGTCTTTTGATGCCTTTTACGTGCGTCTTAAGAGAGCCTCGGAAGAGGTAGATATATGTCCAGGCCACCACCAGCAGTGCGAGGAGACCCAGTTGAGGCAGGTGATCCTGATGGGTGTTAAGGACGAGGAACTTGTCCAACGCCTCACCTCCCTCGACTCTTCCTCTTCTCTTAAGGATGTGTTGACGATATGTCGCTCCTATGAGGCTGCCAGGTGTGCCACCTCTGCCATCCGCGCTCACCCTACAGCTGTACGCGCTGTGTCCCGGTACAAGAAGGACAAGAAGTCTGTTCCTACGCCTTCGCCCACCACGTCCACGCCCGGTTTATTTTGCAACAACTGCGGTAAGCAGCACGGAACACAGGTGTGTCCAGCTGCTCAGTCTACCTGCAACAGTTGTGACCGTAAGGGCCACTGGTCACTCACAGTACGGTGCCCAGCCAAACGCGTCCAGTGCAATGTGTGTGGTCGTCTGGGTCACTATGACAAGTGTTGCCCTTCCAACATACCCAAGGGACCGCGTCGGCGGAAGCTTCAGCCCCCTTCCACCAGAGAGGGCCGCCCACAGCCTTCCAATCAGAGGCACGACGACTCCTGACAACGCTCGAGCCACATTAGGAATGTGTGCTCCCCCCCGCGTCCCAGGACCAAAGTCCCCCAGTACATCAGCGTCATCGTGACCTACGGCGGCGTGTCATCCCGTCTTCAGATGTTGCCCGACACCGGCGCTGATGCTACAGTCATCGGTCCCCAGCATTTGCAATGCTTGGGGCTCTCTCCAAGTGATCTAGGACCCCAAGGATCTCCGCTTTATGGCAGATGGTTCACAGATGACCCCGGCCCTAGGTTCACTCTATGCACACGTCACCTTTGGCAACAGGTCGTGTCAAGCCTGGATTGATATGCATAATGGCGTCCCGACTCCTTTGCTGTCCTACAGACATTGCCAAGAGTTGGCCATCATCTCCCAGGACTTCCCAACACCGATTCTCGAGGTAAAACACGCCAACAGGGTGCACGAAGGGAGCAGCAACTACCCTGCTGCCGCCCTGCCCCTACCTCTGGCCAGTGACACCTCTCCTTCGGTAGTTGTCCCTGCTGCTTCAAGTCTCCACGCCTTGGCTCGCCTCCACGACAGTCACTGTGGAGCCGAGGCCACCAAACGGCGTGCAAGACAGACTGTGTTCCGGCCTGGCATCGACCCCGACATCTCCAATGCTGTCCAGGTGTGTAAGTACCGCCGCGTATTACAACCCAGCCAGCAGCAGGAATCCTTTATGAGTGACGACAACCCCACCCGCCCCTTTGAGTCTGTGTCGGCCGACTTTTTCTGTGTGTCAGGAAAGTCCTTCCTCGTTATCGTCGACCGTCTCTCTGGTTGGCCGGTTGTCATCAAGTGCGGTAATGACACGACGTCTGCCGCCACCATCAGCAAGTTCCGCCACTACTTCCGTGAAGTGGGCGTTCCTGCACGCCTGCGAACCGACGGAGGGCCTCAGTTCACAAGCCGGGACTTTGCTGTGTTCCTTGACCGATGGGGAGTCCGGCATGTGTTGTCATCGCCCCATTACCCGCAGTCCAACGGCCACGCTGAGGCTGCTGTCAAATCCCTGAAGCACCTCATCCTTAAGGTGGCCCCTTCTGGGAACATTGACTGCGAGGCCTTCGACAGGGGTCTTCTTGAACTCCGCAACACACCTAACTACACCGGACGCTCCCCTGCCCAGGTCTTGTATGGACGCCCCCTTCGTTCTTGTGTCCCTGCTCACCCTCAATCCTTCTCCAAGGAGTGGCAGGCCAAGACAGAGGATTGTGATCGCCGAGCCGCCGAACGTGTTCAGGACGTCGTCGCCCGCTACAATGACCACGCCCGTTCTCTCCCCAGGTTGAGTGTCGGCACCCAGGTCCGTGTTCAGGACCCGACCTCCCTACGTTGGGACAAAGTAGGCGTAGTCATGGGTCTCGGCAGGTCACGGGACTACCAGGTGCGGTTACCCAGTGGTCGTGTGTGGTGGAGGAACCGCCGTTTTCTCCGACCCGTAACAATGCCTTCTGCTGGCCCCGCCACCAGTGTTGAGTCCCATACCCTTCCCAGTGATGAAGTCCCTCGACGCTCAGAACGGATCCAAAAGAAAAGGTCCGCTCAAGACTTTGCTATGAGCGTATAGGGGGGAGGGAGGTGTATGTATATTATGTATGCTGGATTATATGTCATGTATGTATATTATGTATGTGCTCCATTTATGTAGCTAGCAGCGTGTGGCAATGTTATTACCATATCCCACATGCCTAATTAATGTGCCTGGCGACGTATGGAAGCTGCTAATGTATCACTTGTCATACGTCGCCTATAGCAGTTGACAAGGAGCCTAGCCAAGGGAGACCGCTGCTTCCCTCTGTGTACATACTCTTATCCAGTAAACCAAACCTACAAAACTATACAGGTGTTTGTGTTCTCTCCTGTATATAGAACTTATTATTCAGAACCTAACACTGTTTAAATGGCCGTTTATTGGGGAAAATATTACTTGTAAATATGGATCCTCACCAGAGAGGCTTCATATACTATAGGTATATTCATGAAACTCTACCAACAAATCAGAGACTAAAAATGTTAAACATAAAACAAGATGCGAGTTGTGTAAGATGTGGTAAGGTAGAATATGCATTACATGTATTTTACTTCTGTTTCCATAACAAAGAGAAAATTAAATGGTTTAAAGATCTCCTGAATACAGTCTGCAATGACAATAGCAAATTATTTCTGCATTTCTTAATGTTTAATATTAACTGCAGCGATAATAAGGATAAGAATACAATGATCATGCTGATGTCAGATAATATTTACTGTATGTGGTTAAGTAGGAAAGAAAATTATAATATTAAGGAGACTATCGCCTTTATTAAAGGCAGGATATATTATAATAAATGAATGATCAAGTGTATTTTAAAGAAAAATCATCCAAATATTTCACTTACAATTATGTTAATATGTAATATTATGTATACAGTATATATGTAAGGTGTAAAATAAATAAATAATAAAAAAAAAATAAGTGAAGGTAGATATACCTATATTAACCCAACTTCTTCAGATATTAAGTTTCTTGTATACTTGTCACTGCCAATGGTTTAGAACTTTTCATTGTCCAGGAATAACCAGACCTTCTCAAGGGAACACATTAGGTCTTAATGAAGGAATAGAATTTGGCTTGAAAAGATAAGCCTATATATGAAGGTAATGATTCACAACTTGTATGTTGGGTTGTTTGTCCTTGTTGATCATTTTAAGATATACATTTTATGAATCAACAGCCACACCAGGCTGCCCTGCCAACCTGCAGGAGGTTTAGTGTTTCAACACATTATTCTTGATCTAAAAGCATGTTGATGCTCTGTGCACCAAACATCCTGGTGAGTGTCAGCTTAGATGTACTGTACAGGTAGCTATTGACGGAGAAATGTGTAAGGGAGCAGGGCAGTTGAGGTGCCCCAGGGAAGTTAGCATCCCTGCCTATGCCAGCTATTATCTTGGGTCTGGACCATCTGAAACACACTTTGAGGAACCCCAAGTCTGAGTAAGTGTAAATGAGAACATTAGTTAATGGCAGGATATACTTGTGGTTTTTCAGTAGGATGATCATTGTGGACTCCTTAACAATGGGTGTAGGAAAAGATGAAGATGGTTGTTGTAGTCTGAAAATAATATTGTAGTGCTGAGTGAAGAAGCAGTTAGCATTTTTTCAGTTGTTGTTGCTGAACGATTAAGTTGGGGAACTGGGAGGCCCAAAGCATAAAGCTGGGTGAAGGCAGCAGCAGTTATAGGAGTCTCTTAACTGCACATTTAAATTGAACAGCTTTTGGTTGTGTAGTGTATAAAAGGAACTGCCTAAGGGGAAACTAGCCTTCTTGGGAGTGTCATGTGATCCCAGAATGACCTGAGATGACTCTTGTGATAGGATGGTAGACAGAGTTTGGGAAAGACCCTTTTCAAAAACTCTCAAAACTTGTTCAAAGGTGAAAAGTGCAATAAAACTGACGGATGTTGAAGGCATATTAATTGAAATAATGAATTAGACTAAAATGTGACTATTTTGCTGAGGTTGATATAATAATTTATTTCCATAATGAGCGTTTAGTTGTTCAGTCTTGTGGGAAAACAAGCACAGGGGGGGTAAATGGGGCATAGGAGGAGGAGGAGCATAGAGGGAAATGAAGCATAGGAGGAGGAGGAGCATAGGGGGAGACGGAGCATAGGAGGAAGAGGAGGAGCATAGGGCGAGAAGCATAGGGGTAGATGGAGCATAGGAGGAGGAGAAGCAGAAGCACAAGGGGAGGAACACATGGAAAGGAGGATCAGGAGCACAGGGAGGAATAGGAACACGGGAGGAGGAGGAGCACAGGGAGGAGGAGGAGCACGGGGTAGGAGGGGGAGCACGGGTGTGAGGGGGCGGTTTCTCGAGCTTCCACCAATGTGAGGGGGCGGATTCTTGGTCTGTCACCAATGTGAGGGGGCCTGACTCCCTCTCTGTTTCTACACCACCCTCATCTTATTTACTTCTCTTAGTTCTTACTCTTACTCAGTTCCGTCACCTATTCTTGGGTAGCATGGACATTCCTTTGGTAGCCTGGGCATTCTTTTGGTAGCATGGTCATTCTTTTGGTAGCCTGGGCATTCTTTTGGTAGCATGGTCGAGGGTCTAGGCACGTGAGTATGGTAATTTTGGTATCAGGTCACTTGGATGGAAATAAAGGTAAAATACTGTGGGAGAAATGAATACACCTAAAGTACTCTAAAAACAAATTTATTAATATACAATCAATGGGGAAAGATTTTGTATTAATCATATGATTACCAGGTTCACCTCCTGGGCTTAGTGCAAACTCAGTTCCTTCTTCTTTACTCTTACTCACAACATTACTGGTGGTACATTACATGGCACTCATTGTAGATTATTCAACATATACGTAAACAATGACACTAGTATATGCAGGGGTCCACTACCCAACATGGGATAATTATTTCCAACTAATTATCCCTAACATACATGTTACAACACTCTCTGTGGACATAAACTTCCAAGGAGTAACCCAGGGTAGAACACTAGTGCTCGCGGCCTTGGTTATTGTGGAGTAGCCAGACACATGGCGGGTCTGGGGTCTGGCCCAACGAAGCCTTGGGGCACATTAATCAGGCCGCATCGGTGCCATCTTCTCATATATGATCCCGGCTGGACATCTAATACATCCGAGGCCGTTGTTGGATGGTAGAGCGATTCAAGAATCACAATGGGATCGGGAGACAAACGGGGCAGCGTCAGGGGACCTGTATGGATGAAGGGACGGGCACTCACTAACTGTGACAACAACATCACGTTTCAGGGGACGTTAAAGACGTAAATATGACTTCACTCAGAGCATATCAACTACGTTACTGTAACACTTGCACAATCAGCTGTTAATTGGGTCAAATCACTTAAAGAAGGGCGAATTACAACACAGAGTGGAATGGCATACCTGTATGGATGAAGGGACGGGCACTCACTAACGGTAGAAATGCCCGCGGGGCCCTCACTCAAAACAGACCAGGGAGTCCACCTACTCCTATTCCGGTGAATTAATTTACGGTACACTCTGACGTTGAAACTGAGACTATGAACTCATTTTCATTCTCTACTATTATCTTCACTAACAATGCTCTGACTCAGCTATCGAAAGCAAAATTAAATTGATTACAAAGGGTTGGATGGCAACAGGTCCCAGCATACAGCGTCTGCTCCCATAGACAAAGACGGGGGAAGCAGAGAAAACGGGGGACGTTTCCACTGGGGGACTCGGAAGGTTTTGTGGACGTTTGAGCGTAATATGAATCCTTAAGGTTTTCAGGTTAGCCGTCATGACCATTACAAAGCTTCCCCCTTCCCCAAGATTTATATTACGCGGTAACGTTCGAAAAACATATACGGTAATTACACAGATTCTGTAAACAACTGTTACCTTTCGTCACGGTTTCACACTACATACACTCGTAAAACACATCAGGACTCTTACAGGTATCTGGTACAAAAGCATACAAAATAAAAACAAACAATGGTTGCATACATGGGATAAACAGTAGCAAAAAAAAATTAATCCATTATCATTGACAACATGGCATAGGGAAACAAAATAAAAGTAATTAAACATACATAGGAAAATAATGCAAGAATAAAGAAAAAACAAAAAATGGGGTTACATACATAACATAAAAAATTTGTTACACAATACAAACTCTGAAGACACCGTTTCTCATATCATAGTTCAAAGAGGAGACTGATCAAATGCTTACTCGACACCACTGAGATTTAACTTAGACTTCTCAAGCTAGGACGTAGATGAACAGACCCCATCAAGTCGAAGGAATGACATGTTGCCCTTAATCTAAAGAGTTGTGTCGCACTCGCGAGAGGCAGCACCATTCAAGGGACTCCGAACGAGCGGGTATTCCCAAGAATTCAATGCTAACGAAACGGTCCTCATGAGAACACCACCAAACCAAAAACTGTCTGTACTTATGGCATTAGCCATGTAGTAAAATCAGCGCCATTGTCGAGGCCTGACTCCACCTGAAAGTCACGAACATTACTCCTATACACATCCACAATAAGCCTAGCTAGGGCTTTACCGGCAAAACTTGAGAACTCTCAACTGGTATCTTTACTCAACTAGTAACAGATACCCATCAGATGATTGCATAACAGCCAATCCATCTTCCAATCTCTGTGTCTACTGCACTTGACAATCCCCATCAAAAAAAAAAATCAAAGAAAAAAAAATCACAAACACCTACACACTCCCAAACATTCCCAACTCACATGGCAAACAACGTACTCACTTACCAGTTGTACTTCTCAATTGCAACACATGTATGCAAAACATCACTCTTCACCATGCATGTCAACAATCAATTCCTTCCAGTCAAAGTCTACAGCCCTTTAAAGAAATCTCGGTAACACTGATGCTCGTCTCTCACATAACTAGCAAGAGAGGCATTCCACACTCTTCTTTTCTACACTTCCTTGTCCATCAGGCCATGCACCTGATGAAACAACTGGTGGTGAAACCTGGGTGTCATTCCTGAGAATGAACATGTCTCCACCCTCATACTTCTCAAGTCTACACATCAACTTACTGGACACAGGTTCTGAGCTGACTGCCCTGAATTGTTCTCTTGTGACGGCCATCATGCCTGGAGGTCACAACTACTCACTGTACCACACAACACGGGCACAGTGCACACTTTCAAAAACAAATGGATTACTGCCTAACTGTCCTTCTAATACATGAGAACACTTGAAATACTGGCTCAAAATTATTGCACAACTTTCTACTCAACTTATTACTCATGACCCGTAGTAATAATACTGAAATGTGAACTTGTACTTTGTTGTCACTTTTCAAGACAAACTTACTGTGCACACTCCAAAGGCAATGGTACTTGTTATTGTCAATCTCTGTAGAGTGCAACACTGTATTAACTCTTCTGGAATTACACTGTACTATAACAAATCAACTTAAAAAAAGAATCAGACATTTCCAATACTGAGTGTCACTTTCACAAAAATAAAGTGGTAATACTGTAATACTTTACGAGACTGTCCCCTCAGTACTCAACAAATGTTCACTGTCTTTTCAATTGCAATGATTTCAACACTTATCACTTCACAATGTACTCTGTTTTTACTCACAAACATGTACTTTCACCAATCAATTTTCAAAGATTGCGTTCTTTTACAGATGTCCATATTACCATAGAGTCCTCAACTCATCAAAGCAATTGCTGAAATTATACATGTATTAGATCTCAAATAAACATAAAACACACTTAATGACATTGCCTGTAAGTCTACACTGCTAGAAACTAATGCTCTATTCACTAAAAATCATACTAATAGAAGCAATACAAAAAATACAAAATACTCGGGTATCTAACACAACACAGGTTATACCAATAAATTCACTTGTCAAAACTGACCTCAGCTTATAACTAAACACTTCCAATTAAAATTAAAACAACTACACCCATATTATGTCAATTACAAATAACACTAATACATAACCTTAATATAATTATGGCCTTCCAGTACACTCAGAAATCGACACTGTCCACAACACTCGTAACATTGCACATGATCAATGTCCCTCATTGTCTGTAAATAACATAGCATTAACTCGAGTGATCACAACAATTGCTATGGTACCAGTGCAGAAAGGCACCCAAAAAAAATTTACCTTGGCATACAACCAACACTTTCTGAGATTTCACAAAAGACTGCAAAAAAAATTAGGTAGCTAACCTCTGTTTTCAGACATTTTCAGACACTTTTCAATACATTTTGCTGTACACTTTACTTTAAAACAGATTTCTAATTTTCTCGAGGCCCATGTTCTAACCTAACTCCAAATAAAGTATTTGGCGTGAACTGTTTTCAACATCTCCATAACCTCAAAAAAATTTTGCACAGAATTACACTATACTGTACACTGGGAAAAATTTCCATTACAAGATTATTAGCACTCTGAAATATTCATTAGTTACAGTGACATGGTTAGGTAGATGCACGGAGAAATGGTTATTACGGCTCACATTTAAACACAGAAATTACCCACAGTATCACATTTATTCCTCCTGACCTTGATACCATATAAATTACATCCCAGCTGCACACCAATGTGAGGGGGCGGTTTCTCGAGCTTCCACCAATGTGAGGGGGCGGATTCTTGGTCTGTCACCAATGTGAGGGGGCCTGACTCCCTCTCTGTTTCTACACCACCCTCATCTTATTTACTTCTCTTAGTTCTTACTCTTACTCAGTTCCGTCACCTATTCTTGGGTAGCATGGACATTCCTTTGGTAGCCTGGGCATTCTTTTGGTAGCATGGTCATTCTTTTGGTAGCCTGGGCATTCTTTTGGTAGCATGGTCGAGGGTCTAGGCACGTGAGTATGGTAATTTTGGTATCAGGTCACTTGGATGGAAATAAAGGTAAAATACTGTGGGAGAAATGAATACACCTAAAGTACTCTAAAACAAGTTTATTAATATGCAATCAATGGGGAAAGATTTTGTATTAATCATATGATTACCAGGTTCACCTCCTGGGCTTAGTGCAAACTCAGTTCCTTCTTCTTTACTCTTACTCACAACATTACTGGTGGTACATTACATGGCACTCATTGTAGATTATCCAACATATACGTAAACAATGACACTAGTATATGCAGGGGTCCACTACCCAACATGGGATAATTATTTCCAACTAATTATCCCTAACATACATGTTACAACACTCTCTGTGGACATATACTTCCAAGGAGTAACCCAGGGTAGAACACTAGTGCTCGCGGCCTTGGTTATTGTGGAGTAGCCAGACACATGGCGGGTCTGGGGTCTGGCCCAACGAAGCCTTGGGGCACATTAATCAGGCAGCATCGGTGCCATCTTCTCATATATGATCCCGGCTGGACATCTAATACATCCGAGGCCGTTGTTGGATGGTAGAGCGATTCAAGAATCACAATGGGATCGGGAAACAAACGGGGCAGCGTCAGGGGACCTGTATGGATGAAGGGACGGGCACTCACTAACGGTGACAACAACATTACGTTTCAGGGGACGTTAAAGACGTAAATATGACTTCACTCAGAGCATATCAACTACGTTACTGTAACACTTGCACAATCAGCTATTAATTGGGTCAAATCACTTAAAGAAGGGCGAATTACAACACAGAGTGGAATGGCATACCTGTATGGATGAAGGGACGGGCACTCACTAACGGTAGAAATGCCCGCGGGGCCCTCACTCAAAACAGACCAGGGAGTCCACCTACTCCTATTCCGGTGAATTAATTTACGGTACACTCTGACGTTGAAACTGAGACTATGAACTCATTTTCATTCTCTACTATTATCTTCACTAACAATGCTCTGACTCAGCTATCGAAAGCGTTATATTAAGTCCTTCTTTAACTTCTAGCAAGTAATTATTTAATGTTTTGGTTAAATATACCTCCAAATGAGCCATGACAAACGAGCTTAAACTATGAGCCGGTGGCGGGTAACGAGTGTAAACCGTACATTAGTAATTATGTTATAATTAACCAGTGAGTACAATGACCAGGTTAGGTTAAATTACTATAATATATATTTTTTAATTGCACATTTTCCCTCTGCTTTGAAGCTCGACCCGCTTTTGACTGAGCCGGGTGGTCAGAACTCAAAAACTACGCATTTCCCCAAACGTTCATCACCACCACTGTATTCATCATTAAAAACTGCGCCATAATGACTCGGTTTATGTAAAATATAACGATATTTTGCGGAATTATATTTTTTACTTGTTAATAGTTTGTTGCTTACTCTTAAACTACGATTTCTGGGAGTTGAAAGTAATAGTTTGTTGTGGGTGGGGCGAGTGAGGGAGCCGAGTGGTCCGGGCGAATGAGGGGGCAGGCGGGGCCGAGCGAGTGAGGAGGCCGAGCCGAGCCGAGCCCGGCGGGGCGGGGCGAGTGAGTGAGGGAGCTGGGCGGGCCAGTGAGGGGGCCGGGCCAGGCTAGTGAGGGAGCCGACCTGGGCGGGCGGGCGGGCGGGCGAGTGAGTGAGGGAGCCAGCCGAGCCGAGCCGGGTGGGTGGGTGGGTGAGGGAGCATGGCAGGCTAGTGAGGGAGTGGGGAGAGCGAGTGAGGGAGCCGGGGGGGGGGGGGGGCGCGGGGCGGGCGAGTGAGGGAGCCTGGCGGTTGGGTGAAGGGGCCGGGCGGGAGCGGGGCGGGGCGCGGCGGGAGCTGGGCGGGAGAGCTGGGCGGGCCGGGACGGGCCGGGACAGGCGGGCGGGCGGGAGAGCTGAGTGGGGCTGGGGGGGGGGGAAGGGCGGGTAAGAGAGTTGGGCGGGGCGGGGAGTGGCGGATCGGGCGAGACAGCCGGGCGGGTCGGGTGAGAGAGCCGAGCGGGGCGGGCGAGAGAGCCGGGTGGGGCGGGCCGGGGCGGGCGAGAGAGCCGAGCCGAGCCGAGCCGGGCGGGGCGTGGCAGGGCAGGGCGGGAAAGACGGGCGGGGCGGGGCGGGCGAGAGAGCCGGGCGGGGCGGGCGAGCGAGCGGGGCGGGCGAGAAAACAGGGCCGGGCCGGGCTGGGTTGGGCCGGGCAGGGCGAAAGAGCCGGGCCGGCGGGCGGGGCGGGCGAGAGAGCCGAGCCGAGCCGAGCCAAGCCGGGCCGGGCCAAGCCGGGCCGGGCGACAGAGCCGAGCCGAGCCGAGCCGGGCGGACGGGCGGGCAAGAGAGCCGGCCTGGCGGGTGAGAGATTCACCCCCTCCTTATTTCACCTGTAGGTCAATTTAACCTTAACCAATCTACGTATTACAATGTGCTGGTGAATCATTATTTCTTTTTCAGATCAAGGGATGACTACAGATCAAACTACAGTATGAAACACTGTTATTGGTGTGGTGCAGTATGTGGCCATCAGTGTGGTGCAGTATGTGGCCATCAGTGTGGTGCAGTATGTGGCCATCAGTGTGGTGCAGTATGTAGCCATCATTGTGGTACAGTATGTGGCCATCATTGTGGTGCAGTATGTGGCCATCAGTGTGGTGCAGTATGTGGCCATCATTGTGCTGCAGTATGTGGCCATCAGTGTGGTGCAATATATGTGTGTGTGTGTGTGGTGCAGAGTGTGTGTGTGGTGCAAAGTGCGTGTGTGTGTGTGTGTGTGTGTGTGTGGTGCAGAGTGCGTGTGTGTGTGTGTGTGTAATGCAGAGTGCGTGTGTGTGTGTGTGTGTGGTGCAGAGTGTGTGTGTGTGTGTGTGTGTGTGTGTGGTGCAGTGTGTGTGTGTGTGGTGCAGTGTGTGTGTGGTGCAGAGTGTGTGTGTGTGTGTGTGTGGTGCAGAGTGTGTGTGTGTGTGTGTGGTGCAGAGTGTGTGTGTGTGTGTGTGTGTGGTGCAGAGTATGTGTGTGTGTGTGTGGTGCAGAATGTGTGTGTGTGTGTGTGTGTGTGTGTGGTGCAGAGTGTGTGTGGTGCAGAGTGTATGTGTGTTTGTGTGTGGTGCAGTGTGTGTGTGTGTTTGTGTGTGGTGCAGTGTGTGTGTTTGTGTGTGGTGCAGAGTGTGTGCGTGTGTGTGTGTATGTGTGTGTGGTGCAGAGTGTGTGTGGTGCAGAGTGTGTGTGTTTGTGTGTGGTGCAGAGTGTGTGTGTTTGTGTGTGGTGCAGAGTGTGTGTGTTTGTGTGTGGTGCAAAGTGTGTGTGTTTGTGTGTGGTGCAGAGTAGGGTGTGTCAATTTAGGGGGTGAACTGGCTAAATTGAAAATCGAGTAATTTGGTAGCAATTTATTGTAGTCTTTAAGCATGCAAAACAATATTCTGGCATAAATTTTTTTTTATAATACGTCCTACCTACATCAAATGGATTTTTAAATGTACATATTTGTGAATTTATAACATAATCAGCGTTTGCACACATGTTACTGTTTCAAGTTTCAAATTATTATATTTTATTATCCGTAGTCTATTTGAAAGTAACCAATGCCTTCATACTCTCTTTGCTTTGGTTTCTTGTCATCAGTAGTCTGCTTGCTATTTGTGCTTTGATGTAACCTTCTCGCCTCTCGTGGCTGTAAACATGGCCCGCTGCTTCTGTGACCATTTTCACACATCTCTCCACACTTTGAGTGTGGGAAGGCCACTTCGGCACCTGCATTGGAGTCTCTTTAAGGTTTCTCAATTCTTGGCTAGTTAGACTTGTTGTCAATGGTGGCTCTAAGACTTCCAAACTCAAGTCAACCAATTCTGACAATTTGGTGGCATTGACGTTTATTGGGGGAACTTTTCTTGAATGAAACGAACAGTTTCCCAACTGGTCGTCATCTATTAGCGTTCCTCTAATCTTTAGAATGACTTCTACAGCCTCGGTTCGGAGATTGGTACATTGACTGCAAAGCATTGCTTGCAAAACTGCTTCTGATCGAGCATACCAAGCGGACCTTCTTGCCACAGGTAACACGATGTCCCTCACTACCTTCCTCTGTGTTCTTACTAGCTGCAATTGAAACAAAAGGTGATTGGGCCCATCCACCCACATAGGATTAAGTTTCACACTAAACCACTGGGGAAGATAAACTCCAATAATAAATTCAACAATTAACCTCAAATTCTTCAGCACTTTGCCCTTCAATTCGTGTTTGGAAATCCAAATCCTGCAGAAACGAAGAGCTGTAGTTAACCAACGGCTGTGACTGACAGGTCCAATCTCCAAGAGAGCCAATGACTGAGGCACTTCTCCTGATCTTATTGCTTGGGCAATACGATAATCATAGGATTGATCTGTGCTGAGATCTTTGATGACTCCTTCAGACAACGCCGGAAGGGGAGGGCCAACTTCGACCTTTGGAAAGGTTGTATTTATTTCTAGTTGTGTTGCTTCATCCAGCATGATGCCAAGGGGACCTGACCACTTGTTGTTGCTCTTTGTAGGACCATCAAGTTCCTGGATGAGATGACGAAGAGGTAGCTCGCCTGTATGTAAATCACATACAATCCAAACAAGTCTTCTTCCTAGTTTTTTCTCTAAATGCGTCATTACACCCCCCTGCCATCCGGTGTTCACTGCAGTTGAATCTCCACCAACAGCCTGCAGTGAACTGCCAAGTCCTCTCTCCTGAACCCAACATAAAATATGATCAGCAATGACCTCTGCATGTTTCTTCCCTTCTACTTCAGTTTCGGGAGCAAAGTGAAACAAAAACCGACCACCAGGCTCAGAACAGACAGAGTAGTGTTCTTCTTTGATGAGACCTGGAAACTTTCTGTTCGCTCCCTCTACTTCTAGCAAAACTTTTGTGTCATCTATTCTTCCATCAAACAAAAGACAGGAGAGCCCTCCCTCGCTTAAATCTTTTTCATGCTGATCAGATATTTCCTTCATTATTTTTTCTTGTGCTCTTCTAATTTTATTATGATCTATCACCAAAGATACATCCTCTCGGCTGATGAGGCCTGCATCTATCCAAGCGGCAGTTGCAATTTCTGCAGCCTCACGAAGTCCAGCATGGTGGCGAATACTAGCTAAAGCAATGTTTGAAATATTTCTTGTGTTGTATTTCATTTTCTTTGGTAAAGGTTCAGATGGCTCTTTGGAACTATCATCTGATGTTGCTTCCTGTTCATCAGAAGAACTATCAAAGAAGTGATAAACATCTTGACACAGCTCTTCCTCTCTTTGGACGGCTTCTTCACTCTTCATTTTCTTCTTTTGTTCCCTCTCTCGGATTTGTTCTCTCTTCTTGGCATTAGCAATCTGCTTCTTTGTTTCTGAATAATCTATTGAACCCATTTGCATACTTCCTTGGCCTTCTGCCTTTGTCCTCTGTGCCTTTATAAATTCAAGCTCTAAAACAGGGATCTTCTTTTCACGAGGACAACCACAATCAATGTGGGAATTATTTTCTCTCTTACCTGAGTGAGAACAGTTGGATTCAGAACATAATTGTATGGCGCACTTGCAGGTCAAAATGTCAAACAGAGTATCAAGTGTGTGCAGAAATTCATTTTTCCTGGCCAAGTTTCCTTTACCAAGTGATGTTTCAACTGCTGTGTGCCATAATTTCGTTAGTTTTAGCTCAATAGTTCGACACTGATTAATCACAGGTGGTTTGAATAGTGCATTAGCTTTTGTCCATTGATGCAGAAGAGGGACTATCATGTCATTTATGAGTTCTTTATCTGTATAGTTCCTTCTGTCCTTTGCATTTTTTTCTCGAAGGAGTAACCCTAATCTTAGCATGTCTCTCACTGTTGGAAGTTCTGATACAGGAAGCTCCTTCCCTTTACCAACTAGCAGGCTCAAGTGGGTTGACAACTGACTTCTTGTCTTCAATTTTGACATCTTCACACTATCTGACAAATAGAAAATATTTTAATGTTTCATAATTCAATTGTTGTTTCAAAAAATATCAATTTGTTTATCAAAAATGCTGTAACAGAAATAACATAATAATTTCTTAGAACATAATGTTTTATACAATGATATAAGTAACTGCGACAATCAATATGCCCTACTTATAATAATTAAAATGTATAATTCGTCTGGTAGAGTAGGTGCAAGTGCAATGAGAGCAAACCACCGTCTATGATATCTAGAAGGAGAGTGAGCCGGGCGCCTTATCCTCACGCTTGGTACAAGTCAAAACAAGAATTAAACTGTCCCACACGGAGAGCCTGTTCATGTTCATGTTCTGACATGCATATTGTACACAAGCTATAGAACCATAAAATACTCCATAATCCATATGCTTACATGAGATTAGTTAATATCAAGTGAATAATTCTAATCAAGTCTCATTAATTTGTTGAAATACTGATATTTGAAACTTTAAGGTATAATTGATGTAGGTGAGGGTTATTTCAATTCATTTTTGTTTGCTAATCTAAAGTTTAGACATAAAGAGGCACAATATTTTGACTACCAAATTTGATTTTTAACATGTTGACAAAATTGACACACCCTAGTGCAGAGTGTATGTGTGTGTGTGTGTGTGTGGTGCAGAGTGTGTGTGTGTGTGTGTGTGTGGTGCAGAGTGTGTGTGTGGTGCAGAGTGTGTGTGTTTGTGTGTGGTGCAGAGTGTGTGTGGTGTAGAGTGTATGTGTGTGTGTGTGTGGTGCAGTGTAATAATAATAATAATAATAATAATAATAAACGGTTTATTAATAGTGTTGAAGCCGGTGGCTGAAAATATACAGACTTACATTTGATTTAGACATAATGATATAATATGCATTGAATACATTTACAGGGCTGTACAGTAGATAAATCAGGAGTTGTTTATTATTTTAACAATAGATGGGATGGTGCTGTTCTTATATCTATCGGTGCGGCATCTTATGGGCTGAATTTTGATGTAGTGGCGGACTGTGCGAGTTGGGAGGCGGGGGGCAGGAGGTGGCGATGGAGAGGGTGGTGCAGTAGTCCACGGCCAAACCTTTCCAGTGCTTGGTGGTGGAGGTCACTGAGGGATGGCATTTCCAGGGTGGAGAGAGCGTTGGTGTAGTCGGAGTATTCTGCGCCGAGCATGATTCTGCAGGCCCTTTTCTGTACCTTCTCTAGCTGACGTTGTTGGGTGGAGTTCAGAGAAGACGACCAGGCTGGTGACGCATACGTTAGTTTGGGGAGAAAAAAGGCGTTGGAGATGGTCCTCAGCTCTGGCGTGGGTGTCCCAAGTGACCTAAGTCTTCGTAGCATGTAGAGACGGTACGAGGCTGCCTTGACTGTGTTATTTACATTGGCCTTCCAGTCAAGTTTGTTGTCTATAGTTACACCCAGGAGTTTGGCAGACTGCACCAGCTGGAGAGGATGGGCACCCACTGTGACTGCTGGGGCTTGCACTGGAGTGGTGGCGGTATAGATGTGTGTGTGTGTTTGTGTGTGTGTGTGTGTGTGTGTTTGTGGGGCAGAGTGTGTGTGTGTGTGTGGTGCAGAGTGTGTGTGTGTGTGTGTGGTGCAGTGTGTGTGTGTGGTGCAGAGTGCGTGTGTGTGTGTGTGGTGTAGAGTGCGTGTATTATGTGTGGTGCAGAGTCCGTGTGTGTGTGTGTGTGTGTGTGTGTGTGTGTGTGTGTGGTGCAGTGTGTGTTTGTGTGTGTGTAGGGGGGGCTGAGCATGTGTGTGTGTGTGTTGCAGAGTGTGTGTGTGTGTCTGTGATGCAGACAGTGTGTGTGTGTGTGTGGTGCAGTGTGTGTGTGTGTGTGTGTGTGTGTGTGTGTGTGTGTGTGTGTGTTGCAGTATGTGTGTGTGTGGTGCAGTGTGTGTGTGTGTGTGTGTGTGTGTGGTGCAGAGTGTGTGTATGTGTGTGGTGTAGAGTGTGTGTGTGTGTGTGTGTGTGTGTGTGTGTGTGTGTGTGTATGGTGCAGTGTGTGTGTGGTGCAGTGTGTGTGTGTGTGTGTGTGTCTGTGTGTGTGTGGTGCAGTGTGTGTATGTGTGTGTGTGTGTGTGTGTGTGTGTGGTGCAGAGTGTGTGTGTGGTGTAGAGTGTGTGTGTGGTGTAGAGAGTGTGAGTGTGTGTGTGTGTGTGTGTGTGTGTGTGTGTGTGTGTGTGGTGCAGAGTGTGTGTGTGTGTGGTTGGTGCAGAGTGTGTGTGCGCGTGTGGTGCAGAGTGTGTGTGTGTGTGTGTGTGTGTGTGGTGCAGTGTGTGTGTGTGTGTGTGGTGCAGTGTGTGTGTGTGTGTGTGTGTGGTGCAGAGTGTGTGTGTGTATCGTTGGTGCAGAGTGTGTGTGTGTGTGGTGCAGAGTGTGTGTGTGTGTGGTGCAGTGTGTGTGTGTGGTGCAGTGTGTGTGTGTGTGTGTGTGTGTGTGTGTGTGTGTGTGTGGTGCAGTGTGTGTGTGTGGTGCAGTGTGTGTGTGTGTGTGTGTGTGTGTGTGTGGTGCAGTGTCTGTGTGTGTGTGTGTGTGGTGAAGAGTGTGTGTATGTGTGTGGTGTAGTGTGTGTGTGTGTGTGTGTGTGTGTGTGTGTGTGTGGTGCAGTGTGTGTGTGTGTGTGTGTGTGTGTGTGTGTGTGTGGTGCAGTGTGTGTGTGTATGTGTGTGTGTGTGTGTGTGTGTGTGGTGCAGAGTGTGTGTGGGTGTGGTTTGATTTTGATTTTGATTTTGCCGCTTACAGCGGCTACTTTATTGTGCACCCCACACTCATCCTGTGAGCGGTAGCGCAATAGGATTACAGAGTAGGGTTTACAAAGGGTCATAATAATTAACCCCCGTTGTCAGGATATTATGGCACTGAATGTTACACAGTATTTCATTTACATTATTTGTTTAGTTCTATACATAAAGGGTAACTTAATCACAAATGCGTGAGTACAGACGTGTGAGGCAGTATGTCTAGCCACACACTTTGTTATTCACATTTACGTGAGAGGTATTCAAGCACATTGCGTATTTGGTTCTGTATATGAGAATTGATATAGTTAATAAGTGCAAAAAAGTGGATACAATCTTAATATGTCGGCTATCTTGCCATTAGAGATGAAGTGTTGTGCCATTTCACACGCAGTGTGCTTGGACCTGTCCCTAAAAGGTTCAATCTTCACACAGTCGATGACGTAGTGTTCAAGTGTGTGGCCATATGTATGGCCACACACTTTACATTTAGTTTTGTTTACATCTGCTTGATGAACATACTGCCAAAGGTACTTATATCCTAACCTTAATCTAGCGGTTACAACATCTTGTAATCTAGTGATCTTGTTACTTGCTCCATATACATGTTTCACTTGATACATCTCATCATGGTAACCTATGGATCGACTAGTGCCTGTTTGCACTTGGCTACTTGCGTCAAACTCATCAATAAGTTCTTTCCTAATTACAGTTTTAAGGGTTCTTTTTGACAGACCCAAATTGTATTCAACTGTGTCTTTGTTAGACGCGAGTTTGGCGAGGGCATCCACTCTGTCATGTTTTATGAGGCCTATGTGAGAGGGGATCCACAACAGTTTGACCTTGACACCCACGGTCAACAAGGCACGCATATTTGTGTCTGGCTTCAGAGGCAAGAGCGTGACAACCTGAGTCGAGGATACAGTAGTGAGGGGTTGTCAGACCACAGCTTACATCGCAAGGAAAGCCAGACTTGACCCGACATTAGGGAGGTCAAAAGTAACTCTGCGGTTGACCAAGGATTGTAAATCAGCCTAGCTTCCCTCCCATGTGACATGTGGCCCCAACAAAACATGTAAGAAGGCACCAGCCGACTCTCTTCCAATATACAATAACCTACATCCCTGAACAAAGTCCAGACCTGACCTCACATTAGCCAGGTCAAATGTAACCCTCGGAGCCCAACTCAAGGGGCCACAAATCAACCAGGGCCTCTCATGTCACACGGCCCCACCTGATGACTTCTCCAGAAAGTACAACTTACAGTCTCTGAAAAACGTCCAGAGCTGACCCTACATTAGCGAGGGCAAATGTAAGGGGACCCTTCGCCGCCCCCCCCCCCCCCCCCGATCAGCTCAACCTGACGGCTGGTCTTCCAATATATAGGACGTCCGAGCCCTCCCTCAGGGAGTTGTCTTGTAACCAGGGAGAGCCAGCTACCACGTCCCCAGTACCGCTCGAGAGAAGCTCGCCACTAAGTGTAACGAAGTCTCAGCCGGGTCCATCGACAAAGTGCTGTCAACTCCACATGTAACAGTAAGTGCTGGCTGTGTAGACTGTAGAAGTGCAGTGATCCCGAACCTCCCCAAAGATCGACTTAGTGAAGTGCCCATTCTAATTGTGAGGTTAGGTTATACGAGAATACCATAGTCTATCATAAATTGTGTACGAACCCCCCTATTAATCCCCCCTTTTGAACTAGTAAAATAAAGCTGTAACACGCATTGGTGTTTTATATACTACACTTGTACTGTGCCTGTGTTAATATACAGTGTTGACATCACACCCTCGAGACACGCTACCATTTCCTCTCGCTATAATACTCTACTACTATAAACTCCTAACTGGTGATGGACCACGCGCCACCCGGGATCTCGACGAATGCTGACGAGTTTTTGTTTTTGCCATTGTATCTTGTTAATAATTTCTGCTGCCTTTTTAGTATGTACAAATATTTCTTTTTGTTCACAAGTTGTATTTTTCCCTAACTTCCCCCCCCCCCTTTTTTTTTAAGCGGCCATGTATCTTATTATTATATGTTGTATGTGCTGCCCTGCGCAGGAGTTTAACAGTTGAAGCAACAAGTATGTAAATCTATTCCAGGCTTGAAGATACTAACACTAGGGAACCTAAGCAGAAATAAGCCAGGGCAAGCAACACCATTGCATAACCTTTCAAACCTCCGACTGTGTACCCTCATCTAACTCCCTAAAGTGACGCTCTCCGACAAGCTCCAGCTAAGGCGCTCTCTCTCTCCTTCATATCTACATTCACCTTTCCGTTTCCGTATCCTTAGATAGCCGCTTAGATATTATAAATATTACCAGACTATGGTAGGATGTGAGGTGCATACTTGTCGTGTTCCCACTACCCTTTATACGTGGGGAGTGAATCCTACCCCAAGTTATTAACAAATAAAGGAACAAATAGGGAACACGGCAATAATTATCCTCACCAAAAACCTACTCAACTAGATGTACTTGAAAAAGTAAGAACAGTTGAAATAAGTGAATCACAAAAGGGAAGATAAATAATTAATTCAATTTATGTTTTAAAGGGAGTAATGATTAGCAAACCTGAAATTAAGGGAATAAGTAATTGTATAATAAAATAAGAGTGATGCTGGAAGGGCGAAAATATACTGTAAGGAGTTAGACCAAACAAATATTACTTAGCATTACTATATTACACAAGACATACGAAATACATGTATACAACAATCACTACAAAATGATTATCCCTACCAAACAGGAGATTCCTTACCACCAGGATCCCTTCCTAGGCCTAAATAAACGTGTCACTAATACCTGATACCCCTAGGGCATTGCAGAGACTAGATAAAGCACTAGACAAGGGTCAAGGCTGGAGAATGAATGGACACGTCTACCCTATGCCACATATTTTTCACTACTGGGGTGGCTTGGGTACGCGCAGAGAAGCGCGTCCCATCTCGCGTGATCCAGACATTTGCTAGATATTTTATATAATTAATTAATACTCTCTTGATTTGAACTTAACAGAGTAAGACAATGATGCATATTAATAACATACATAAATATACAATTAACCTAAGTAACTAAGAACAATAATAATATAATAAGTACAATTAACAAATTATTAAGAGCTTGTGTGAAATGGAAGCGTGAACACAAGCCTCACGCTATGCAAGTTCCCGAGCGCCACAGGCACGTGACACCTCCTCCAAAAAAGTGAGCTTACAACCAACTGGAAGCGAAAATGGATATACAGCTACACAGCGAAAGTGATAACTAACACAATTGGTTTAAATCAATATGAAGCAAAATAATTCATAATATAAACACAAGGTACTCAATGACAATAAAACAAAAAAAATAATTTGCATATAGACATAGTTACTAAATAATCAGACTCGAGAAAGTGCATCAGCCAACACGTTCTCTTTTCCGAGGATATGGGAAATGTTCAAGTTATAGGGCTGAAGTGATAGAGCCCACCTCAAAAGTCTTTGGTTGGTATGTTTCATCTTGTCAACAAATGTAAGTGGGTTATGATCAGTGAACACTTGAATGGGATAAGCAGTGCTGCCAATATATACTTTGAAGTTTTCTAGTGCCATGATCAGTGATAAAGCCTCCTTTTCAATGGTGGCATAGTTTCTCTGATATTTGTCAAATTTTCTAGAAAAATAGCACAACGGATGAAGCACTTGATCACTCTCACCCTCTTGCAGAAGCACAGCACCCGCGCCAATTTCACTGGCGTCGACATGGAGAGTGAACTGTTTCTGGAGGTCAGGTGCAAGTAGTACAGGAGCATTTACCAGCAGGGATTTAAGATTCTCAAAAGATTCCTGGCAAGCCGTAGTCCACTTGAAGGTTTTCTTGCCACTCAGCAGGTCAGTCATGGGAGAGGCAACGGAGGAGAAGTTTGGACAAAAACGGCGGTAGTACCCCGCCATACCCAGCAACCTCATCACACTCTTCTTATCGCCTGGCACTGGATACTGTTGAATTGCCTCAATTTTGGCTGCTATAGGCTGGACTTCCCCTTGTCCGACCACATGCCCCAAGAAAGTGACGTGGGCATGGCCGAACTCAGTTTTGACGAGGTTCACCGTCAGCTTGCTTGTAGCCAGTACGGAGAAGAGGGCTTGTAGACGACTCATGTGATCTTCCCAGGAACTGCTGAAGACGATGAGGTCGTCTAGGTAACAGCGGACACCTTCCAGACCAGACGTGATGAAATTCATGAGGCGTTGAAAGGTTGCAGGGGCGTTCCGCATACCAAACGGAAGGACTGTGAATTGGTACAACCCCTCAGGAGTGACAAAAGCAGAGATGGCCCTGGAGCGTTCAGTCAGTCTTATCTGGTAGTAGCCCTGGAGGAGATCCAATTTGGTCACGTACCTTGCCTGTCCAAGATCGTCGATCACGTCGTCGATGCGTGGCAAGGGATAACCATCTGGTTCAGTGACGGCATTCACCTTGCGATAATCCACACACAGCCGCATTGACCCATTTGGCTTTGGAACTAGAACAACAGGGGATGCCCATGGACTGATGCTGGGTTCGACGAGGCCCAACTCTTGAAGACGCTGTACCTCGGCTCGCACACACTCCCGCTCGAAGGCATTAAGACGGTAGGGACGCTGTCAGATTGGCTTGGCTCCCCTGGTCTCAACGTCATGCTCCAGCACTGAACAAGAGAGTGGGTAATCACCAACTATAATAAGATACTCCTGTAATAGAGACTTTATATTATTGGCTTGGTCACTAGAGAGATGACACAACTTAGCACTGGGGTCCTCCAAGATAGTCGAGTTTTCAACTTTTACACTAGACCCATTCATTATTTCAGAAAAACACTGATCTTTATCATCCTTACACTCTGGCACAATGATACAATTTGGCAAGGATCGATCAACACAAGCAACTGCTTTTCCCAGGGTATCGTTACGAACATGATATGACTTTAAAAGATTGACATGGATAAGGCGTTTTTTCTTACGCCGTTCAGGGGTGCTAATCACATAATTCACGGACCCCTGTTTTTCTAGTACTTCATATGGACCACTATATTTGGATTTAAAAGGGTGATCATGTAAGGGCAGGAAGGCCAACACCTGCTCCCCCACTTGGAATTCTCTAGGTTTTGCCTTATGGGCCTTATCAAAATGCAGTTTCATTTTCACCTGAGCACACCTTAAGTTGGACTGGGCAAGTTCTACAGCCAGACGCAACTTCTCCTTGAATTGGACCACATATGAAGCTAAGGGCGTCGCGCTCTGATCACTCAACCAACACTCTTTTAACACCTTAAGAGGCCCTCGCGCCTCATGTCCATAGACGAGCTGGAAGGGCGAGAATCCTAGCGACTCTTGTTTACTGTCCCGAACAGCAAACAAAAGCAGGTCAACTCCCTCGTCCCAATCCTTCCCAGTCTCCAGACAGAAGGTGCGCAACATGAGTTTTAGTGTCTGGTGAAATCTCTCTACCACCCCCTGTGACTGAGGGTGATAGGCCGAAGACCTCAACTGCCGGACTCCCAGGGTTTGCATTACCTGATTAAACAACCGGGAAGTAAAATTGGAACCCTGATCTGACTGCACCACTGTAGGAAGGCCTACTTGAGTGAAGAAGTGGGTTAAGGCTTTGATAACATTCTTCGCTGTGATGCGGCGCAAGGGAATGGCTTCAGGATAACGGGTTGCACAATCAATAATGGTTAGCAAGAACTGATGACCACGAGGGGTCTTAGGTAAGGGACAGACACAATCTATGACCACCTTACTAAAGGGCTCTTCAATGGTTTAACACTGGGGTTCGGTTTCCCCGCTATCTGACAATCATGGCAAGTGCAACAGTAAGAGCTGAAGTCTTTCTTCATCCTAGGCCAAAAGAACTGGGATAAAATTTTTGCACAAGTCTTCCTAACTCCTAAATGACCACCCACCCCATCATGAGCGATACTAAGTATGTCCTGCCGCAAAGGTTTGGGAATAACAACTTGATGATGAACTAACCAAGGGTGATTGGCAGGAGAATTGGAGGGACGGAACTTCCGCATTAATACACCAGACCTAGTGTAGTAGCAATTTGATTCTTGTTACTCCTAGTGATGGGAGAGGAACCAAAACTAGTGACATCTGGGTTCCTATCTCCATCAGAACTACTCTGGAGGTTATCTGGTTGTGGGGAATCCTCAAAAAATTCACTGAGACCAAGATCAGTATGGTCCGGTTGGATAAGATTATCCTCGGACTTCTCACAGTCCTGAAGGGAAACTTCATCAACTTCACTAGTCTCTTCTACCTCTGTACTGCGGCTCATGCTACGGGTCACAGCACACGCAGGGAACAACCCTGGAAGGTCTACTTCTAACTGCACAGTATTATTCTCGGCAGTGGGACAAGATGAGATCACAACATTAGGGAACATCATGTCGCCAACGAGGTCATTTCCTATCAATAGAGAGACCCCTTCTACAGGTAAGCTATCTACTACTCCTAACGTGACATAACCTGACTTTATGGATGACCGCAAGTACACTTGACAAAGGGGAATACGCGACCCACCGGTCAAACCGTTCACAAGCACCCAGCTACCAGTATAGCATGAATCCAGGAATGGAGCAGCTTCTTTAGTAACAAGAGATAAGGCTGAGCCTGTGTCTCTCAAGAGTTTAACAGAAATGGGTTGACTGAATTGATCCAAAGCTAAGGAACCAGGAGAACAAAATGGTTCAAAGGTTGGTATCATAGAAGAGGGGGAAGCATTCAGGGCAACAGTCTGACTGAGGGCAGTGACACAGGGCTCCAATAATTTCTCAGATTGCTCGGCCACCCTGACCAAAAGAGTGGGGGATCCTTGGTGAGAGGGATTTCTTTTCTTTAACTTGAGACAGTCGCTGATGACATGTCCTGGCTTCTTACAGTGCCTGCAACTAGAGTTTCTCTCACCAGTAGGAGTGGATCCACCTGTCCCATGGACCATGGGCTCACCCGGGGTAGATGATGCAGAACCTGAGGGTCGGGTCGGTATGACAAGAGGCAGGGACCCCGATGTAGATGTTGGTGTGGGCCGCTTGAAGGAAGTGAAGGACTGGGACATGGGAGCATAAGACCTGGAATTTACATTTCTATTAGTTAAGGAATAATGGTCAGCCACTGGACCAGCATCAGCAAGGGTACAGATACCTCTCTGATCCAAGTGTGCTCGAATGTCGCCTGGGATACACTTTTTCACCTCCTCTAGCAGGATTAGTTCAACAAGCTTGTCATGTTCCACATGGGCAGACTGACTTTCAATCCACCTCCGACAAAGAACCTGTTTCTGCCTGAAGAACTCCACAAATGTTTGTTTGTCAGCCTTCCGGCAGTTACGGAACTGTTGCCGGTAGGCTTCAGGAACAAGTTTATAAGCGCTCAAAACCGCAGACTTAACAAGGGCATAGTCTAGACATTGATCCTCAGAGAGGGCAGAAAACACATCTAATGCCTTACCAGTGAAAGATCTATAAATAAGTTGAGACCATTGAGAAACAGGCCACTTGTTAAGTCGGGCAATTTTCTCAAAAAGAGAGAAGAATTTGTCTGGTTCTTCCTCATTAAATTTAGGAACACTGTTGAGACATTTGTCTAAACTGAATGTTGAAGTATTACTACCTTGAGCCAAACCTCGTTGTTTGAGAGTTTCCAGCTCCACCTCGAGTCTTTTGAGTTCAACTTGTAAGGCCAAATTACTTGGTGTAACAATTTCCTCTGAATTTCCCGACGGTTGGGCTATGATTTCATTGTCAATAAGGTAGTTGAGGACAGCCTCTTCTAACCTAGACTTATTCATGGAAGAGCGGCCTTCTACTTCATAATAATCAGCGAGGGATTGCCACTCTGCCTTAGTAAGCCCCTTCAGTACTTCGTCTGAAGGTGAAGCCAAAAAGCTTTCCAGGTCAAACATGTTGAACTCAAAACCGAGTAGCGAAAAAAAGTAACCGTGGCAGCTAAGCTAACTAGCTAGCTAATTAATAATATCAAAATGCAATAAACTGTGAAACAGAGCAAGGGATTAACCAAACACCTGGTACACAAGATAAGGGTTAACTCACCAGTAGCGTAAGCAATAACAGGAGCAATATTAATGAACACTGTGAACACAGCAACTTGCATCCAAAAATACTTAGCGATGAAACAACACCTAGCGAGCAACAACACTTGATATGACAACAATGGTGGTTAACTCCCGGACACAGGCCCCCACTTGTCGTGATCCCACTACCCTTTATACGTGGGGAGTGAATCCTACCCCAAGTTATTAACAAATAAAGGAACAAATAGGGAACACGGCAATAATTATCCTCACCAAAAACCTACTCAACTAGATGTACTTGAAAAAGTAAGAACAGTTGAAATAAGTGAATCACAAAAGGGAAGATAAATAATTAATTCAATTTATGTTTTAAAGGGAGTAATGATTAGCAAACCTGAAATTAAGGGAATAAGTAATTGTATAATAAAATAAGAGTGATGCTGGAAGGGCGAAAATATACTGTAAGGAGTTAGACCAAACAAATATTACTTAGCATTACTATATTACACAAGACATACGAAATACATATATACAACAATCACTACAAAATGATTATCCCTACCAAACAGGAGATTCCTTACCACCAGGATCCCTTCCTAGGCCTAACTAAACGTGTCACTGACACCTGATACCCCTAGGGCATTGCAGAGACTGGATAAAGCACAAGACAAGGGTCAAGGCTGGAGAATGAATAGACACGTCTACTAGGGTGTGTCAATTTTGTCAACATGTTAAAAATCAAATTTGGTAGTCAAAATATTGTGCCTCTTTATGTCTAAACTTTAGATTAGCAAACAAAAATGAATTGAAATAACCCTCACCTACATCAATTATACCTTAAAGTTTCAAATATCAGTATTTCAACAAATTAATGAGACTTGATTAGAATTATTCACTTGATATTAACTAATCTCATGTAAGCATATGGATTATGGAGTATTTTATGGTTCTATAGCTTGTGTACAATATGCATGTCAGAACATGAACATGAACAGGCTCTCCGTGTGGGACAGTTTAATTCTTGTTTTGACTTGTACCAAGCGTGAGGATAAGGCGCCCGGCTCACTCTCCTTCTAGATATCATAGACGGTGGTTTGCTCTCATTGCACTTGCACCTACTCTACCAGACGAATTATACATTTTAATTATTATAAGTAGGGCATATTGATTGTCGCAGTTACTTATATCATTGTATAAAACATTATGTTCTAAGAAATTATTATGTTATTTCTGTTACAGCATTTTTGATAAACAAATTGATATTTTTTGAAACAACAATTGAATTATGAAACATTAAAATATTTTCTATTTGTCAGATAGTGTGAAGATGTCAAAATTGAAGACAAGAAGTCAGTTGTCAACCCACTTGAGCCTGCTAGTTGGTAAAGGGAAGGAGCTTCCTGTATCAGAACTTCCAACAGTGAGAGACATGCTAAGATTAGGGTTACTCCTTCGAGAAAAAAATGCAAAGGACAGAAGGAACTATACAGATAAAGAACTCATAAATGACATGATAGTCCCTCTTCTGCATCAATGGACAAAAGCTAATGCACTATTCAAACCACCTGTGATTAATCAGTGTCGAACTATTGAGCTCAAACTAACGAAATTATGGCACACAGCAGTTGAAACATAACTTGGTAAAGGAAACTTGGCCAGGAAAAATGAATTTCTGCACACACTTGATACTCTGTTTGACATTTTGACCTGCAAGTGCGCCATACAATTATGTTCTGAATCCAACTGTTCTCACTCAGGTAAGAGAGAAAATAATTCCCACATTGATTGTGGTTGTCCTCGTGAAAAGAAGATCCCTGTTTTAGAGCTTGAATTTATAAAGGCACAGAGGACAAAGGCAGAAGGCCAAGGAAGTATGCAAATGGGTTCAATAGATTATTCAGAAACAAAGAAGCAGATTGCTAATGCCAAGAAGAGAGAACAAATCCGAGAGAGGGAACAAAAGAAGAAAATGAAGAGTGAAGAAGCCGTCCAAAGAGAGGAAGAGCTGTGTCAAGATGTTTATCACTTCTTTGATAGTTCTTCTGATGAACAGGAAGCAACATCAGATGATAGTTCCAAAGAGCCATCTGAACCTTTACCAAAGAAAATGAAATACAACACAAGAAATATTTCAAACATTGCTTTAGCTAGTATTCGCCACCATGCTGGACTTCGTGAGGCTGCAGAAATTGCAACTGCCGCTTGGATAGATGCAGGCCTCATCAGCCGAGAGGATGTATCTTTGGTGATAGATCATAATAAAATTAGAAGAGCACAAGAAAAAATAATGAAGGAAATATCTGATCAGCATGAAAAAGATTTAAGCGAGGGAGGGCTCTCCTGTCTTTTGTTTGATGGAAGAATAGATGACACAAAAGTTTTGCTAGAAGTAGAGGGAGCGAACAGAAAGTTTCCAGGTCTCATCAAAGAAGAACACTACTCTGTCTGTTCTGAGCCTGGTGGTCGGTTTTTGTTTCACTTTGCTCCCGAAACTGAAGTAGAAGGGAAGAAACATGCAGAGGTCATTGCTGATCATATTTTATGTTGGGTTCAGGAGAGAGGACTTGGCAGTTCACTGCAGGCTGTTGGTGGAGATTCAACTGCAGTGAACACCGGATGGCAGGGGGGTGTAATGACGCATTTAGAGAAAAAACTAGGAAGAAGACTTGTTTGGATTGTATGTGATTTACATACAGGCGAGCTACCTCTTCGTCATCTCATCCAGGAACTTGATGGTCCTACAAAGAGCAACAACAAGTGGTCAGGTCCCCTTGGCATCATGCTGGATGAAGCAACACAACTAGAAATAAATAAAACCTTTCCAAAGGTCGAAGTTGGCCCTCCCCTTCCGGCGTTGTCTGAAGGAGTCATCAAAGATCTCAGCACAGATCAATCCTATGCTTATCGTATTGCCCAAGCAATAAGATCAGGAGAAGTGCCTCAGTCATTGGCTCTCTTGGAGATTGGACCTGTCAGTCACAGCCGTTGGTTAACTACAGCTCTTCGCTTCTGCAGGATTTGGATTTCCAAACACGAATTGAAGGGCAAAGTGCTGAAGAATTTGAGGTTAATTGTTGAATTTATTATTGGAGTTTATCTTCCCCAGTGGTTTAGTGTGAAACTTAATCCTATGTGGGTGGATGGGCCCAATCACCTTTTGTTTCAATTGCAGCTAGTAAGAACACAGAGGAAGGTAGTGAGGGACATCGTGTTACCTGTGGCAAGAAGGTCCGCTTGGTATGCTCGATCAGAAGCAGTTTTGCAAGCAATGCTTTGCAGTCAATGTACCAATCTCCGAACCGAGGCTGTAGAAGTCATTCTAAAGATTAGAGGAACGCTAATAGATGACGACCAGTTGGGAAACTGTTCGTTTCATTCAAGAAAAGTTCCCCCAATAAACGTCAATGCCACCAAATTGTCAGAATTGGTTGACTTGAGTTTGGAAGTCTTAGAGCCACCATTGACAACAAGTCTAACTAGCCAAGAATTGAGAAACCTTAAAGAGACTCCAATGCAGGTGCCGAAGTGGCCTTCCCACACTCAAAGTGTGGAGAGATGTGTGAAAATGGTCACAGAAGCAGCGGGCCATGTTTACAGCCACGAGAGGCGAGAAGGTTACATCAAGGCACAAATAGCAAGCAGACTACTGATGACAAGAAACCAAAGCAAAGAGAGTATGAAGGCATTGGTTACTTTCAAATAGACTACGGATAATAAAATATAATAATTTGAAACTTGAAACAGTAACATGTGTGCAAACGCTGGTTATGTTATAAATTCACAAATATGTACATTTAAAAATCCATTTGATGTAGGTAGGACGTATTATAAAAAAAAATTTATGCCAGAATATTGTTTTGCATGCTTAAAGACTACAATAAATTGCTACCAAATTACTCGATTTTCAATTTAGCCAGTTCACCCCCTAAATTGACACACCCTAATGGTCACACACTGAGACCGTGAGTCTAGGTCTCTAGGAGATACCTTGAGGAACATTTTCCCTCCCTTATTACGGGTGTAGTTTAATAGTTTCTAGATAATTTTGATAATATTGTTTTGAATGTTTGTGCCATCAAGTGGAACCAGAGTGATACTGTGATTTGATTCTTTTAATGCCTCTGTTTGTTCTTCATAATTCTGATCTCAGGTATAACCTTGTTCCCCAGAATAGTGGTTAGGTTAGGTTAGGAAGTGTGCATCTGTTGGGGTGCTAAAATTTTGCTGAAAGCCCTTAAGGCCTATTCATTGTAGAGTATTTAATTTCTTATTTTTATTACCATTTCCTCAGTGACTGATATAATTTTGTTGAGTGCCCTTAAGGCCTATTCATTGTAGAGTATTTAATTTCTTATTTTTATTACCATTTCCTTAGTGACTGATATAATTTTGTTGAGTGCCCTTAAGGCCTGTTCATTGTGCAAGCAACATTTCTTAATACTCCAAATTTATTGTTGCCTGAGTTTCTAATAATTTCTAGATCCTGTATAACTTTTATTCCCCAGAGTAGTGTTTAAGTTCAAGTTAAGAGGTGCGCATATTGGTGTACCATTATTTGATTGTGTTTGTAGTGTTGGAGGGAATATAAGTGTCTAAATTTAACAGTGTGTCTCATTCATCCCAGTCACAGACGCTATCCTTCCACGGGTAACGGACAATTTATTTGTTTAGTAGATTTAAGTGTTCTTGTGCTGGTTCGGGATTTTTCTCAAAGGGGCGCTTCCACTGCCATTACCATCTATTAATTTTAAATAAACCCCAAGTCAAGTGAGAAATTAAAGTCCAGTAAATTCCGACCGGTTACAAATGGTAGCAGAGCGTAGTTAATTTTATTTCGTGACTGATAGTTCTGTGGTTGGGATAATGAGCGTAATCATGGAGTGGTTGAAAACGGTAGAGAGTGTGACCCCAACTCTACTCATGCTCGCCGTGGGAATGGGTTTGTTGTGGTTGACGGTGCGGGGTTACTCGGAGAAAAGGAGAGACAGCCCGGGGTTGGTGCAGTTGAGAGAAGAGTTCGTGGAACGTATTGGGAAGCTAGAGGGGAAAATCTGGGAAGAGTACCAGGAACGATTGGAACAGTTAGAAGGGAAGATCAATGGGGAATGTCAGGCATGGGCGAACCAAATCAGGGGGGAGTATGGAGTATATGTACAACAGTTAAGGGGGGAGTACCACACACAATTGCAACAGTTAGAGACGGAACACCAACAACACCTAGCTCTGTTGGGGGATGCACTAGATAGGGTAAAGACACAGTATAAAATACAGCACGATGAGACAATGTGGGAGATGAGGAGACACAATAGTAGAGAGGGAGCTAGTCTCGGGGCCGGGTTGACCATGTCTAAGTTCGACGGTAGGCCAGGAATAGAGGTAGGGAAGTGGTTAAGAGAGGTTGACCGAACCCTCAAGCTGCTAGACGGAGACGAAGTCAGTCGAATCCAATTCATAATAAGGCATCTTGCGGGGCCTGCGGCAGATAGCGTATACAATGCACGCAGAGACTGGGAAACCGTAGATGAATTAACTTGTTATTTGAAGCAGCAATACGGCGGGCAGACGGCCACGTACGACGCCATTCAGAAGGTGATGACGCGGAAACAAGGGAGCAACGAAACGCTTCTTGAATATTATGATGCTATGCTAGATTTAAACGATGAATTGAACCACCATGATCATAAATATGGTAAGGCCCTGTTGGGAGATGCAATCACTCGGGGGCTCAAGGAGGAACAAAGCCGTATGTGGTTAGTGGATGAGATCAAGAAGTATCCTCACCATAGTCTAGACGAGTGGATCACGGGGCTGAGAGAGCCGGAACAAAAACGAGAGGCTTTGAGGGAGGTACCGCTGACTAAAGGAAGAGAGAACGAGCCGCAGACTGGAGGCTCGATTTTCCCGAGGTGCTATGCGTGTGGACAAGAGGGCCACTTCAGTTTCAATTGCACGAACGGGTCCGGACCAGGAGAGGGTGTCCCAAGGGGATACGTGGCCAATGGCCGGTATCGAGTTGGAAATAACAATCGGAACTGGCGGTCGGGAAATGGTCAAGGCCAGGCAGTCCCCGCCAACCGTTCCTGGCCTCACCAATAGATTCCACCGGCGATGTTAT
Source organism: Homarus gammarus (assembly GCA_958450375.1). Classification (NCBI taxonomy): domain Eukaryota; kingdom Metazoa; phylum Arthropoda; class Malacostraca; order Decapoda; family Nephropidae; genus Homarus; species Homarus gammarus. Next base: position 35,784 of record CAUDMG010003726.1, read on the forward strand.
GAGTCAAGAGAGAGCGGACCCATGGTCAAGCGTGGTTCGCATGACAAATTTAATCACAACAGAAGGTACCTTAAGGCTGAAAGCAGAGTGTCCTAAGGTCTCGGTGCTGGTAGCGGGTCGTGAGATGTGGGGTTTAGCAGATACTGGGGCAGAAGTGTCGCTAATTGATGAACTTTTCTACCGTCGGGAGCTGGAGCCTGCAGGCGTGGTGTTGCAGCCCACTCGAATAAGGGTAAAAGGGGCGTCAGGGTTTCCAGTGCCGTGTGTGGGGTGTATTCGGGTCACTATGGTCGTATGTGGGGTGGAAGTCACTGATGTGGGGATGTTGGTTTGTCCAGGGATTGAGACCCAGGGTAAAGGGCAATCTCATGTCGGGTTGTTGGGGATGAATGTGCTGGGGGAGGTTGCGGAGATCTGGCCGCACATGCATCACTTGTGCAGGGACGCCAGGAGCACCGCTCAGTGGGAAAATTGCTTGCATGAGGTTAGGCAGTTATGTGCAATAGAGGCCATCAGCCTGGGGTATTGTATGACAGAGAGGAAGAAAAGACCAACCATTCCTCCCCGGAGTACTCCGTTGCTGTCAGTATGTGTTCCCTCATTAAGCCAGGTAGCTAACAAAGAAGTAGTGATTGAACCTCTAACAATAGAGGATGAAGGTTGGATGCCTGAGGGTGTGATAGTGTTGCCCACAGCTGTAAGAGTGGTGAGAGGCATGACCCAGGTGTTGGTGGCAAATCTGTCTGATAGTCGTACGAGCTTGAGGGGCAATTGGCGGATTGGGAAAGTGGCTTCGGGGACGGAAGTCGAGGAAGACATCAGTGAAGAGGTGTATGTGAGGACAGTGCAACCGGATGCCCGTACGGAGGTCAAAGTGCACACGGAGGAAATGAATGAGGAACAAGAGAGTGCAGTTAGGTGTTTAATAGAAGAGTTTAGTGATATTTTTGAAGAAGAGGGCCAGCCCATAGGAAAGGCTATTGGGGCTTAGCATGAGATCCCAGTGACCACAGACAGGCCAGTTAGGGTGCCATATCGGAGGATCCCTCCAAACCAGGTACCAGAGGTGAAGCAGCACATTAGCCAGCTGTTAGATCAGGGAGTAATTCAGCATAGTGAGAGTCCGTACTCTGCCGCTATTGTAGTAGTGAGGAAAAAGGACGGGACGCTGAGGTTGTGCATTGACTATCGTGACTTAAATAAGGTCACGGTACGCGATGCGGTTCCTCTGCCTTGGATAAATGAAACTCTAGAATCTCTGACGGGGGCCCAGTTTTTCTCAACGTTTGATCTGGCGGCGGGATATCACCAGATAGAAGTAAAACCTTCAGACCGTCCAAAGACTGCCTTCAGCACAAGCTTCGGACACTTTGAGTACAGGCGACTGCCTATGGGATTGTCAAATAGTCCGGGAACCTTTCAGAGATACATGGAGCGGATTTTAGGGGATAAGATTTTCTCCTCGTTGCTTGTATACCTTGATAATGTGATGGAGTTTTCAAGTACAATAGATCAGCATATAGTCAGATTGAGGGAATTATTTTGCAGGATGAGGGAGAATAACTTAAGATTTAAACCTAAAAAGTGTGAAATAATGGCTTCAAAAGTAAGTTATTTAGGATATCAGGTGTCAGCTGAAGGCATCACAGCTGATCCTGAGAAGATTAGGGTAATAAGAGACTGGCCAGTCCCTCAGACGGTGAAAGATGTGCCGTCTTTTGTAGGGTTCACATCATTTTATAGGAAATTTGTTAAAGGGTTTGCCCAAATAGCTGCTCCACTGCATGCGTTGATGCATGGGAAATCTAAGGATCGGGTAGATAGTGAATGGAGAGAGGAACAGCAACAGGCTTTTGAGAGACTGAAAGACAAGGTGACGCAGACACCAGTGTTGGCTTGCCCAGATTTCACTCAGGAGTTTATATTAGAAACAGATGCAAGTTTTCGTGGGCTAGGTGCGGTGCTGTCCCAGCGGAAGGATGGCAGATTGCATCCGGTGTGCTATGCGAGTCGGGGCCTGAGGAAATCAGAAGGTAACATGAACAACTATAGTTCTCGTAAGTTTGAGATGTTAGCACTCAAATGGGCAGTAGTGGATAAATTCAGGGATTATTTGGCAGGGAATCATTTCACAGTCTATACAGATAACAACCCACTCAGTCACCGCGAGAAGGCTAAACTAGGTGCCGTGGAAAGTAGGTGGAATGCGGATCTCGAGCAGTTAAACTTTACTATAGAGTACAAGCCTGGGAAGAACAACATTGTGGCAGATACTCTATCTAGAATCCCGGCGGAACAGGAGGAAGATAGTGAAGAAGAGTATACAGCGATGCATGTACTAGAGGGGAACGGGGCCGGAAGGAAGGAACTGTGGACGATGGATGGGCTGCGTAAGGAGCAAGAAGGCATGGACTATATGACAAAACTGCGAAGATGGTTGGTGGGAGAGCTGCCGGAGGATGAGGTACAGGTAGAGCTCCAAAATGATGATTTCCGCAAGATGTACCGAGCTAGGAAATCCCTGATCGTAAGAGAAGATGTTGTCTGCCATAGAAGACCCGAAGGGAAGAATCTATGGAGGGAGGTGCCAGTGTTAACTCCAAACTTGCAGGAGGCTTTGACTAGAGCCTGCCACGACGAGTTTGGCCATCAGGGGCGAGATCGCACCCTGTCGCTGGTGCAGGAGCGAGGGTTCTGGTCAGGCATGGGAGAAACAGTGCGAGACTACATAGCCAGCTGCGAGAGGTGTGGAGTAGCAAAAGATGAAGTGCCGAAACCCCAACTGCATGTAGGGACGATTGAAGGCTGCTCCAATCCTAAGGCATCCGGGAGACCCAGCGATGGATGAATCTGAGGAGGAAGACGAGGAGCCCCCACCCCACATGAGCAAGATGAAGAGAAGTAGTTCAGAGAGGTCGATCGAGCCTGCAACTGAAAGACGAAGCGACAAATTACAGTTTAGGTTGCAGGGTAATGAGAAGGGGCAGGTTGTCGAGGGTGAGTTGGAGGAGTTGTGAGTAGGGCAGGGGGGATTGGAGAGATGGTTAGGTCAGAGATGTGCGTTGAGTAGTGGTTGCTGTCATGAGCGGGATTGAGTTGCTGTCATGAACGGGATTGAGAGTACTGTTGTAATGTCCAGGGCCTCACTAATATGGACTGGTACATTGTCAGAGGGTTGGTCTGCCGGCATGAGGTTCGGAGACGTGGACTGAGTATTTTTTTGACACTGGTTCCTCTTAGCTCAAGGGCCAGGCAAAAGGAGAGCATGTTTGTTTTGGACTGTGTATTGTTTTGACACTGGTTCCTCTTAGTTCAAGGGCCAGGCAAAAGGAGAGCATGTTTGTTTTGGACTGAGTATTGTTTGACACTGGTTCCTCTTAGCTCAAGGGCCAGGCAAAGGAGAGCATGTTTGTTTTGGACTGAGTATTGTTTTGACACTGGTTCCTCTTAGTTCAAGGGCCAGGCCAAAGGAGAGCATGGTTGTTTTGGGCTGGTATTTTTTTGACATTGGTTCCTCGTAGTTCAAGGGCCAGGCAAAGGAGAGCATGTTTGTTTTGGACTGAGTATTGTTTTGACACTGGTTCCTCTTAGTTCAAGGGCCAGGCCAAAGGAGAGCATGGTTGTTTTGGGCTGGAATTTTTTTGACATTGGTTCCTCGTAGTTCAAGGGCCAGGCAAAGGAGAGCATGTTTGTTTTGGGCTGGTATTAATTTTGACATTGGCTCTCTAGTTAAGGGCCAGGCAAAAGGGGAGCGTGATGTTCTGGTTGGTCATGAGTTGGGCTAGGAAGAAATGGGGAAGAAATGGAGTTGCTAGCTGCGAGTGGAATAGTACAGAGTTGAAGGGGGGTTCTAAGTTGTTCTCTCAGCACATGAGGGCAGTGCTGTTTCCTTTTAGGGGGGTCGAGTGTTAGCGGGAGAGAAAAGGAGAGAAGAGAAGACGGGAATGCTGGGTTTAGCAAAAGGGGTAAGATACAGTTTCTTAGAACAAATTTTTAGGGGGGTCGTATGTATGTTTTTCTCAGCACATGAGGACAGTGCTGTCTTTTTTAGGGGGATCGATTGTAATATTCAGAAATTTCAGAATAATTTCGAATGCCCCGCCATTGGCAACACTGAGCGTTCAAGGTCATGGGAGGGGAGAGAGCGCTTCCTGCTCATAGCTAGAGATGAGGGAACTAGGCCTATATGATATTAAATGTAGTTTACCGATTTAATAATGATGCGATTCATGAAGTAAGGGACTATTATTGAATTTTAAATTATTATAGATCGTTTAGCAGTCTGAATAATGTTACGAGTGTCCCAAGGAGTTATTAGTTAGGCGAAAAATATGTCACGTAGACCTAAGCTAACGCCTTGAGAGGATGCGACGCAGCCTCTCTCTCAGTCCCGGAGAGCACTCACACAAACAAGACGTCCCTGCGCGTCTGTCACAGAAATAGTCACGTGGCCTAGTCACCTGTGCTGCGCAATGGCAGTATAACAAGTAAGTCTCATTCAATCTCAGACAGGGTTTAGATAGGGCAGTGATAAAGTAAATTAGAGCTAACAGTGAGTTCATTTCAGGGTTTCCGTCAGAACCCACTTGACCGGAGTTGACTGAGAGAGATTGACTGCCGTTTGAGACTGCCGTTGATGATTGAGGGTGGCGATTGTCGCCATTTGACCGATCAAAGTAGGCCTGTCACTGTTTAGCGGGGTAGCAAAGGATCTCTTGAGTGAACGAGTGCTCCCGACAACTAAAACGACACGGGACCAGCAACAGCAGTGGGTGATCAGTTCTTACCACTCCGGGCACATCACCACATGTCCCGAGCTGCTAGTGAAACCCTCTTGCTAACGGGAAGCTAAAGCTTCTCTCAACTGTACAAGGTCTGATTGGCTCACTCCCTTCCGCTTTATGGACGCACTGGGAGTACACTGAGGCTATCTGAGTAGACTAATGGTCACACACTGAGACCGTGAGTCTAGGTCTCTAGGAGATACCTTGAGGAACATTTTCCCTCCCTTATTACGGGTGTAGTTTAATAGTTTCTAGATAATTTTGATAATATTGTTTTGAATGTTTGTGCCATCAAGTGGAACCAGAGTGATACTGTGATTTGATTCTTTTAATGCCTCTGATTGTTCTTCATAATTCTGATCTCAGGTATAACCTTGTTCCCCAGAGTAGTGGTTAGGTTAGGTTAGGAAGTGTGCATCTGTTGGGGTGCTATAATTTTGTTGAGTGCCCTTAAGGCCTATTCATTGTAGAGTACTTAATTTCTTAAATTTTATTACCACTTCCTCAGTGACTGATATTATTTTGCTGAAAGCCCTTAAGGCCTATTCATTGTAGAGTATTTAATTTCTTATTTTTATTACCATTTCCTCAGTGACTGATATAATTTTGTTGAGTGCCCTTAAGGCCTATTCATTGTAGAGTATTTAATTTCTTATTTTTATTACCATTTCCTTAGTGACTGATATAATTTTGTTGAGTGCCCTTAACGCCTGTTCATTGTGCAAGCAACATTTCTTAATACTCCAAATTTATTGTTGCCTGAGTTTCTAATAATTTCTAGATCCTGTATAACTTTTATTCCCCAGAGTAGTGTTTAAGTTCAAGTTAAGAGGTGCGCATATTGGTGTACCATTATTTGATTGTGTTTGTAGTGTTGGAGGGAATATAAGTGTCTAAATTTAACAGTGTGTCTCATTCATCCCAGTCACAGACGCTATCCTTCCACGGGTCACGGACAATTTATTTGTTTAGTAGATTTAAGTGTTCTTGTGCTGGTTCGGGATTTTTCTCAAAGGGGCGCTTCCACTGCCATTAATTTTAAATAAACCCCAAGTCAAGTGAGAAATTAAAGTCCAGTAAATTCCGACCGGTTCCATATATATATATATATATATATATATATATATATATATATATATATATATATATATATATATATATATATCACTGTGTACAGTATGCCCCCAGTTACTACAGCTAGTGGTTGCGGTCCACTGAAATACGAAATGTAACGATGGATAATGTGGATTGTGGATGTACTAAGTTAATAATATGTTTGTATATCAAATTTATTTAATACAAGCCAATCGTAACCCTGGACAGAAATGCTGTGTTCGGCGATGTTTATTCAACCGACTTATCCATTTTTCAGTTTTTCCCCGAAGTGTCTCACAGTGGGATGATTATTATGTCCATCGATCTAGGGTATATGGTTAAGACATACGTAGTTAAAATTGTTCGACAAATTCCGACACCGATAGGAAAGACGCCCTGATTAGTCGTTAGTGTCTGTGTAAGATTGTTATTATTTTTAACATTGCAATGATTATTTTGTTATCCATTTAACTTTTGTCTTCCTTTGTTTTTGTATTTTTTTTAAACGGCTTTTGTTTAACTGTTATTCAGGAATGTCAACAATGGAAGGAGAATACCGGAGAGAGATTTTGCCTACATAAATCTTGGAATTTGCTCAAAAACGTAGAATGTTACAATAAACTTGTGCCACAAGAAAGGGGTTATGGTCGCATGTATGTGTTACTGTATAACTTAACGACACTTAATTAGTGGGATGACACAGAGGAAGGTCCATGTTATGCACAGTTACAGTGCAAGTGAGATGAGGAGTTTGCGAAAAAGTCCCAATATATATATTTTTTTGTCATCTCGTGAATTACTTAATATGTTAAAATAATGGAGAGGGGGTTATTTTGACAATTGGCGGCCATTTTGACCCTCAATTCCAAGATGACCACTGGCCGCCATTTTGAATAAAAAATACTTTACAACTCTTGAACCGTTTGATCTACAAACTTAAGTGATATATCAATTTCTACTAATTTGGGGTTGGGAAACTCATTTCCGGTATTACTTTTGTGATAGGGACTTATTTAAAATGTTATCTAAAGGTGAATTCCAAGATAGCTGTTAATGGCTATATCAGAAAAGCATGATGCATCAAACTTAGATTTTGAGTACATTTTAACATTTGAATTCATTAAGGACAAACTTCATAATGTTTTTGCATATAATCAAAGGACATATGTATATCATCACAGTTGTATACGACATCTTAATAACTCAAGTGTCACCAAATACTGCAGTTATCATGATCAACACGAGGACTAGAGATAGCAACAGATAACGTCGATATTATATTAAACTTTTCTTCCGATTCTAAGTCCAATTTATTTTTTTATAATATACATGATAAATATTTATAAATGTGTTTGTAATGAATGAAATAAAACATATCGCAAATATTACTTTCACTCATAAAGGTTTAAGGCGTTTGTATTTATGATCATACAGGTTTGGTTAATAGCAAGGTGATAAGGACGCCGGTTACCTGGGGTTGAGTTGATAGTGAAGGTGATAACATATTGAGAAGAACATTTAGACAAATCCCGAGGACACCTGCTTTAATATACACCCCAGAAAGAGTCACAGTTTGTTAACGGTGTGAGATAAAATAGTTATGGCAGACAATAAAACAAATATCAATTTACGGTATTCATCTATATTGAACGTTATACACTGTCGACGGTTTGCGTGTTCCTCCGTTACCAGCGGTGTTAATACTATGACAACCACTAAAGGTTATTCACAGTAAAACTTAAACTAATTCACATTAGCCATATTTTGTCTTCATAATCTTGAAACAGTAAAGATCCCAACACGTGTTCTGGCCGGCATCTCTCGCCGCTCCAGGGATGGGTAGTTTTCTGTGAGGGTGGGTGGGGGGTTATATCGATAATGAATGTAATTTCAGTATAAGAATATTATGAAAGTGGGTACCGTAGACATATCCGTCCGGTTTGGACTGAATACTAAACCTTCAGTACGAAAAGAAATCATTTACAGCTTGTTAGACACGCTCGAACCAGCTACACTAAGGACAGGAGGCGATCGCTATATCCAGTCAGCCGCTGCAAGCGTAAAGTTTATCATATGCAGTATATAAGTACTTTGTTAAATATGCAAGAATTCTCGATACTCATTCAGTGACATACAAATTACATAACGTATAGGTCAGTCAGTTGAGTTCAGATCTTCCTCTGGTGCTTCTGTACCGTCTACTGCATGTAAGTCCTTATCATCGTTGAGGTCACACGTATTACAGTATGTTCATTGTCTGCCGTTATCAGGACCGGCAACTGATCTGCAGCAACAGCTTGGTATCAGTTTGACTGCACAGTGGCTCGTTTTGTGACTAAGTTGGTCTTTTAGCTTGTGTGTTGCTGATGCTTCAGTAATGAATGGCATCCGTTTGAGTTATCTAGGTTTTTCATGTGGAGTTTTAAGGCTTATATCAATCCCAATGAATTAGCAATTAGAATACAAAAGTCAAACTAATCAAATAAAATAAATCTATTAAAAATTAACTAGTCCAAAACTAACGATAAACAAGCCAACAAATTCCCAGCATCAGGAAGCCTGCAATAACTCATTAGAGAAAGTCATTGAAATTGACTTAAATAATGGGCATCGTCAATTACAGAAACAGTGATGGAAGTTGGAGAATCTTAGCGAGTTGTCGAGGGTGCGAGTGATCGGGGAGGTGAGTGATTGGGAGTACGATTGATTGAGACGACGAGTGAGTGGGTGCTCTCCAGCGATCGGGGACGAGAATGGAAGAGTCGGGGTAGGGAGGGGGTGGGGGCGTGGGGGAGCTATATACTTTATGCGTAAGAGACGGATCAAGATACTCATTTATGTGTTACATTAAGAGAAAGTGATGGACAGAGATGTTACAGGTGGCGGGAGCGGCATTGGTCGTGCCATCTGCCGGGTGCTGGCCAGGGACGGTGCCAGTGTGGTTGTGGATGACGCCAACCTCCAAAACAGTCAAGACACAGTCAATATGCTCCTTGGTAAGTCCACCACACCTTCAATATGCTCCCTGTTAAGTCCGCCACACCTTTAATATGCTCCCTGGTAAGTCTAGCACACCTTCAATATGCTCCCTGTAAAGTCCACCACACCTTCAATATGCTTCCGGTAAGTCCACCACACTTTCAATATGCTCCCAGTTAAATCCACCTCACCTTCAATAAGCTCCCAGGTAAGTCCACCACACCTTCAATATGCTCCCGGGTAAGTCCACCACACCTTCAACATGCTCCCAGGTAAGTCCACCACACCTTAAATATGCTCCCAGGTAAGTCCACCTCACCTTCAATATGCTCCCGGTAAGTCCACCACACCTTCAATATGCTCCCCGGTAAGTCCACTACACCTTCAACATGCTCCTAGGTAAGTCCACCACATCTTAAATATGCTCCCAGGTAAGTCCACCTCACCTTCAATATGCTCCCCGGTAAGTCCACCACACCTTCAATATGCTCCCCGGTAAGTCCACCACACCTTCAATATGCTCCCAGGTAAGTCCACCACACTTGCAATATGCTCCCAGTTAAGTCCACCAAACCTTCACTATGTTCCCTGTTAACTGCGCCACACCTTCAATATGCTCCCTGTTAAGTCCGCCACACCTTAAATATGCTCCCCGGTAAGTCCACTACACCTTCAATATGCTCCCAGGTAAGTCCACCACACTTTCAATATGATCCCCGGTAAGTCCACCACACCTTCAATATGCGCCCAGGTAAGTCCACCACACCTTCAATATGCTCCCAGGTAAGTCTACCACACCTTCAATATGCTCCCAGGTAAGTCCACCACACCTTCAATATGCTCCCAGGTAAGTCCACCACACCTTTAATATGCTCCCCGGTAAGTGTACCACACCTTCAATATGCCTTCATTATACCTGAATATGTCATTGCCATAACACCTACAGGGACCGGGGAGAGCATGGCTATGGTTATGGTGTTTCATAATATATCATAACTTGTTATCATAACACCTACAGGACCCGGAGAACACCTGGCTCAACTCATGGACGTTAAAGACAAGAGCTCTGTGGATTCCGGCATTAAGGCCATCATAGACAAGTACCAGACTCCTCCCAGCCTCCTGGCTAACAGCACCGGCATCGCGAGCAAGTGTGCTTTCACCGACATGGATGAGAACACTTGTATGAGGGTGATAGACGTCAACCTCATGGTCAGTGACGCATAACAGATGTTTGTGTTATGTTGAGGTTATTGTTATTATAATATATTTTGCTAGCATTCTCTTGGGTACAGCGAGTTTGTTTTCAATGTTTTGTGGATTGTGCCGCCCCTGTACTGTGTGTGTGTGTGTGTGTGTGTGTTTAAGGCAGGAGGACCTCTGCTTACTAGCTGTCTCCACTCTATCCTGGAGAATATTTAGGAAAAGGAGGAAATCCCCCAACCTCTTAAAGACGCCTCCATCGTCACTATTTATAAGAACAAAGGAGACCGGTTTGACTGAGGCAACTACCGCGGGATCTCCTTACTGTCCGAAGCTGGCAAGATTATCGCGGGAGTCCTCCTGATCAGACTTCTTCCTGAGGCGAAAAACTTCCTCCCAGAATCTCAATGTGGTTTAGACCATCACGTGACACCGCTGACATTATCTTTACTGCCCGCCAAATACAGAAAAAGTGCAGAGAACAGCGTCGTGACCTGAATATGGCCTTTATCGACCTAACCAAGGCCTTCGACTTGGTCAACAGGGAAGCCCTCTGGCGGACCCTCAGCCAGTTTGGCTGACACCCAAAATTAATCGCCATTGTGAGGCAACTTCACGACAGGCATGAACGGCAGTGTCCTGCACAATGTCACCCAATTTGAGTTTTTCCCCATTCAAAGGGGGGAAAACAATGATATGTACTGGCACCAACTCTCTTTTCCATTTTCTTGGCTGCCTTCCTTACTCGCACCAGTGCCAATTTAGCCGGCGGGGTAGACATCGAGTACCAGATGAAGGGTCTTTTCAACATAAGACGATTCCAGGCAAAAACAAAAGTGTCGGCAGCTTCCACTACTGAACTTCAATATGCAGACGACCTCAGTCTTGTTACTCACAATGAATGCGACCTACAGCAGATCCTGAACACCTACGCAGATGCATATGCACACTTCAACTTTGAGGTGAATGTATGTAAGACTCAGATTCTCTTTCAACCTGCCACTGGTTCAGACACACCTCCACCATCCATCCAGCTTAACGGTACTACCCTCTCTAATGTTACCCACTTTCGATATCTCGGCTCCCACTTGTCCACCACCGCGGACATCGGTGAGATTCAGCATCTGATTAGATGTGCATCTCAATCCTTTGTCAGATTCCATACCCGTGTCTTCAGCTTTAGGAAGTTGAAATTATCTACAAAGTTACACGTATATTGAGCAGTGGTCCTCCCCACCCTGCTGTATGGCAACGAGACATAGGTCACATACAGGAGGCACCTCAAGGCACTTGAAAACTTTCACCAACGTTGTCTACGTTCCATCCTCCAAGTTCGCTGGGAAGACAAGAGAACAAATGCCAGTATTTTTGCGGACACCAACTGTAGTTGCATCGAGGCTACCATTATCCATGAACAACTACGCTGGACTGGCCATGTTACCCGCATGGAGGACAGGAAACTGTCAAATCACCTAACGAATAGTAAACGTAATAGTAAATGTAACGCCGACAGACAACTGAAAGGGTATAAGGATAGTCTTAAGACAAACCTGAAAAACGGAAAGACGCTGCCACCGCCCGTCCCGCACTCGATGTAGCCCTCCACATGTGCAACTCATGTGAACGACTCTGCCGGTCCCGTATCGGCCTCTTTGGTCACCTCAAACCTCACCAATGAAGATGACATCCCTAATAGATCATACCATTGTATCATAGCTGGATGATCGTCATACTCGATTCCGAGTGACAGCAAGGTAGTATAGTTGTAGTTTTTTTTTTTTTTTTGAGGGGAATAGCAGGGCACAGGTCAACGACCCACAGCGGGGCCTAGAGGGCGAAAAAATAAAGAATAAAAAGAAAGTGAAAATAGAAAACGGAAAGGTTATGTTAAGCTACACCACGAAGATGCCGGAAAACCAGCTTCATAAAGTGAGGCAGAAGGCAGAGCATTCCACAGTTTGGCTGTGTGAGGAAAGAAGGATGCACTATAACGGGTTATTCTAGTGTGACCGACATCCACAGAGAAACGGTGGTCACCGCGGGCAGGTCGTGTGTTACGAGTCCACGGCCTTGCAGGCGGTACACAGGAACCGAACAGTGCCCGTTAAAATATCTGTAAAAGAGAGAGAGTGAAGCAACAATGCAGCGAAGAGAAAGAGAAGAAAGATTGTCAACAAAAGGAGGAGAGTTAAGAAGACGAAAAGCCTTTGATTCCACCCTATCTAACAGTTGGACGAATGACTCCCTTATAAACTTCAAGCAACTGCTCAGGAATGAAGTAGCTACGGCATCTGTACAGCATTTCCAGCTTTCGGGAGGCAGCTTTAGCAACGTTGAGGATGTGTGGCTTCCATGACATATTAGAGGAAATGGTGAGGCCTAGCATATCTATTTTAGAATTTGGCAAAATAGTAGCGTCCTGCAATGTGATTGGTGGGAGATCATCTAATTTGGAAAGTGTAGCTGGTAAATACTGAGTATTATTACTATTGAATTTAACCAAGTTTCTACCTCCCCATTCGGAGATGCTACACAGATCCGCATTGATAGATGTAGTGATATCAACTCTAGGAACAGATCTAGTTTGAGAGTTAGGAGGAAGGGGAAAGTGTGAAGAGTGAAGAGTAGAATCATAAGCGTAAGAATGGATAGAATTAGTTGTAGTGTGAAGTGTTACGAGTTGGCGATTTAGAAACTGGCTTAGAATATAGTTAAAAGTCTACCCAGATCCCAAGAGACAACAACAATAAAAAACTAAACAAACAAAAACAATCAGACTATAAAAGGGTAGACAAAGGATGCGAGTTTTAGTTGTGTATAATAAAGTACAATAAATTCCTTAACAAAATATCCAGCTTTCTATAATTTACCCTTAACCATACTTAACTTAAACATAAGCAACATTGGCTAAACAGTATATACATATTTATACAACATACAACAATCTGAAGCAAGTGGAGGTGGGAGGTAATATAGGATTACAATACTCAAGTGCGGTGCTGAAGTGTCTGACGAGTAGGGCTGAGTATTGAAGAAGATGGTAGGTAGTCACTGTGCCGTAGGTTTCCAGGATAGGTAATCCAAGTGTGGTCACTTCCCAGAGTGAACTGAACTCTCCTCGATCCGGAGCTGATGAGGAAGAGTTGGAGGAGGTGACGCAACATCCAGGATATGGAGAAAGGTAACCCGGAGTCTTGACTAAGACTAGTCATACTCTGGTCGCGTCCCTAGATGACGTTGCTCGGGAGTGTTGGGTAGTTAGATCATGACACAATAGATGGTGTGGTTCATAATACATCCCCCCTCCAAAGACCTCCGAAGCTCGGGCGCGAAGGAGGTGATCACCTGCTGCGTCTGGAGAGTAGCTGCTGCATTTCCACTGGAGCTCGGGATAAGAAGTCCGCTATCAGGTTGTTCACCCCCTTTATGTGCCGGACTTGTAGATTATAGGGCTGGGTGAGGAGAGCCCAGCGGAGGATTCGCTGGTTGGAGGTCTTGTTGGTTTGGATGAACGTGAGCAGGCTATGGTCGGTGAACACTAGGGTGGTTTGTGGGCGAGATTGGAGGTAACATTCAAACTTCTTTATTGCCAACACCAGAGCCAGGGCCTCCGTCTCTTTGGTAGAGTAGTTGGTCTGATGTTTTTTCAACTTGGCGGAGTAGTATGCCACAGGGTGAAGGATATCAGTGGTTGGGTCGGGTTGTAGGAGCACAGCCCCCACACAGACACTGCTAACTTCGATTTGCAGATGGAAGGGCAAGGTGTAGTCAGGTGAGTGGACTACAGGCTTGGAGTCAAGGAAGGCTTTGAGGCGGTGAAAAGACTGGTCACACCTCTGGTTCCAGATGTAAGGGACCGCAGAACTGGTAAGGTCTGTGAGGGGTCCGGCCACGCTGGAGAAGTTACTGCAGAACCGGCGGTAGTAGCTGCATATCCCCAGGAAGCGCATGAGTTCCTTCCTCGTCCTTGGAGTGGTGGAAGGACGAGATGGCTTTAACGTTTGCGTCCTTGGGTCTCACCATACCATGCCCAACGATATGTCCCAGGTAAGTCACTGAGGCCCGGCCAAAAGCAGATTTAGCCAGGTTTATGGTGAATCCAGTCTCTTGCAGTCGTGCGAACAGTATCTCCAAACGCACCAGATGTTCGTCCCAGTCGTCCGACACCACCACCAGGTCATCCAGGTAGGCGAACGTCCCACCTAGGTCCTGAATCAGGTAATTGATTGCCCTCTCAAATGTGGCCGGAGCATTAGAAAAGTCAAACGCCATAACCAAATATTGAAAAAGACCAAATGGAGTTATAAATGCTGAGATTATTTTTGCCCTATCCGTGAGTCCACCGTTGTAATAAATTTTGCACAGCCTATGCTGTCTATTATATCTTCAATCAAAGGTAAAGGGTAGGAGTCTGAGACAGAGACCTGGTTCACTTTACGATAATCGGTACAGAAACGAAAAGTGCTATCGGGTTTTGGAATGAGAAGGCAAGGTGAAGCCCAGGGGGAGGTACTAGGCTCAGCTAAGTTATGTTTTAACAAAAAGTCTACCTCCTTTTTCATAATCTCTCTTTTTTGTGGATTTAGTCGATAGGCTGATTGCCTAATGGGTTGTACATCATCTGAGATTAGCTTAATATCATGTTTAAGAATATTACAAAACCCTGGGAGGTCTGACGTGACTTTAGGAAATGTTGATAATAACTTAGTGAGATCTTTTGCTTGAGATGGATTCAGAACAGAAAAATACTCATCCAAGTTGTTGAGTATGTGACTGTTAGCAGGGTTTTCTTTAGGTAGAGGGAAGTCTAAATTCTCCAATAGGTCCATGTCATCTGTCTCTGGCTCCGGCCCTGACAAAGCCGTATGCAATATAGGTAGGCTTATAGCCTCTGGGATGTCTTCCTCTGACTGCCTGTAATGGTAAGGTTTCATGAGATTAATGTGAACAAGTTGTGAATCTTTTCTGCGATCAGGAGTATGGACTATAGTAGAGGGGAGATAGTTTATTAGCATTGATTTGAAAATTTTGATGGAACCGTTCCAAGCAACCTTGGGATTGTGGGTGGTAAGCCGAAGATGTACAATGGTCCACACTGAGGTCTTTCATCACCTGTTTGAAAAGATTGCTTGTAAAATTGGTGCCCTGATCGGATTGAATCTCTTTAGGAATGCCCACTGAAGTGAAAAGGTGCAAAAGACGTTTGATTACATTTTTTTAAGTGATGCTTTTAAGGGGAAAAGCCTCAGGATAACGTGTACTGGTTTCCATAACTGTGAGCAGGAATTGATTTCCCTTCTTAGTCTTTGGTAATGGGCCCACACAATCCACAACAATCTTTTCAAATGGTGTTGAAAAATACTGGGATGGGCTTAATGGGAGCTGCTGGTATACTTTCATTTGGTTTTCTTACCATTTGACAAATATGACAAGATTATAGGTACTTTGACACATCCTTCCTAAGTCCAGGCCAGTAATAGTGTTGGAGGAGCTTTTTATATGTTTTCAGGATTCCCAAATGTCCTGAAATACCATCATGGGCAAGGGCAATTAATGCTGGTCTGACTGAGGAGGGAATTACCACTTGATGTATTTCAGACCACGTGTCTAGATGGGTAAGCTCAGGGGGGTCTATAGGCCCTTATCAAAACCCCTTCCTGATAATAAAAACACAGAAGGGTGTTAAAATCTTTACCCTCAACTGTTGCATGATGAAGTTATTCAAAGATGGATCAGATTGTTGGGACTTAATTAGCTCATCCTTACTAATGGTCTTATTGTACAGATCTTCTGTGGGTAGGAAGATAGTGGAGGTGGTTTTAGATGAAGAGGGCCCATTTCGCACACTCTGTGACCGGGTGACAGCACAAGATGGGAAAAGGTGAGGAATAGTTTCTTCAAGGTCAGTGGTGGAGTTGACAGGTAAGGGAGAGTCAACTGTCTTTATGTTGGGAACCACTAGATCTCCTACCAAGTCATTACCCAATAATAAATGAATGCCGCTCACAGGCAATGGATCTTTCCTAATGGCTACTTGCACTTCCCCATTAATCAAGGGACAATGGAGGTGCACTTTAGCTAAGGGATAGGAAGAATGGGATGAGAGATCTGAAATTAGAACACTCTCATTAGTAAATGCTGTAGATATATCAGGAATGACATTAAACAGGAGGATAGATTGTGCTGCACCCGTATCACGTAGTATACGAATAGGGAAAGAACGAGACCCCTCCATGATTGAAATTTTCCCTCATAGGTGAATGAAGAGAAGAGATCCTGATGGGGCCTTTCCACATTGGTGGTTGCTATTGGTTTAAATTTGAGATCCAGGGAACTACTTTTAGAAGTTCGACACTTTGGGTGTTTACAAGACTGGATCGTATGGCCTGGTTTTTTACAGTAAGAACAATAAAACTTGGTTGCATCACGGAGGGGAAGGTGTGGGACCTTTCGACCTACCACTCACGTCCCCAAGGTTATCATCAGAGGAGGACCTAACATGCCGGAAAGTACCACGCTCCCTACTGCCCAGTGACTCCACCAGCAAGGTGTACGCATCAGCCACCTCAGCCGCACGCCGTACATTAACCTCTGCACGCTCCTCCACATGCTTCAAGATGTGAAATGGTATCTTGCTCTTCCACTCCTCCAGGACTACCAAGTTTAACAAATCCTGAAATGTGGAGGTCTCTGTAGCCTCTAACTACTTCTTAAAAAACCTAAGCTTTTCTTGAGCAAACTCAACAAAGGTGTGTGAAAATGTTTTGGTTAGTTTACGAAACTTCTGCCGGTATCTATCTGGCGTGATAGCATAAGAGGTGAGGATATTCTTTTTTATGTTATCATAGTCATCAGTCTGGTCTAAACAGTTATAAACTCTACGAGCCTTACCACATAATATAGAAACTAACACCGACACCCTCTGGTCCTTAGGCCACTCATTCTTCCCGGCTATTTTCTCAAAAGTCCTAAATGAGCCGTCCATATTGGATTCATCAAACTCGGGAACAAGGGAAGAAGCATTAGCAGGGTTAAAAGCAGCTAGTCTCTCTTTTAATGCCACTTCTTTTGATTTAAACTCCGATGTTAAGGTAACTTCTGTCTCTTTCACCTGTAGTTCTTTCAGTCTAACCTCCTGCTCCAACTTGGCCTGTTCCAACTTTTCCTCATGCTTCAACTTGGCCTGTTCCAACTTGGCCTGTTCCAACTGAAGTTCTTTCATTTTGATTTGGAACTCGAACCTAGCTCGTTCTAGTTCTAAGGCGTCTACTCTTTGTGTTTTTTCTTGAGGGCTAGCCAGACCTGAGGCAACTTCTGAGTGAGGAGGGGTGGTGGATATTGGTTGAAGTATATTGGACATGGGCGTTAATTGGTCAACAGCGGATTCTTCTAAAACTTCTTGTTGAACCAACATTTCAATTACCTAATTTATTAACACCTCCTTAGTCATTTGCTGTGAATATGGGATATTGTAATAGGTGGCTATTCCTTTCCATTCTTTCTTCAGGATATTAACACGTAACTTAGCTAAGGAAGGATTTTCAATAAAATCCTGGAGATCAAAACCTGAGGTGAGAATTCAGCCAGCTGGTTGGCCAGACCCAAAAAAGATCGGAGGTCTGTCAGGTTGGCAGGGGTTGGAAAATCCCTGATTCCACTTAATTTCTCCAGGTCAGCTGCGATACCTGATGCTGAGAGAGTGTACCTTCAGAAGTTCACTGATGGTGCGGCGACTACAAACTTGTCAGCGTTGAGGGTAATCCCGTACTTTCGACATCTGGTGAGAACTTCATATATTCGGGAGAGGTGGGCACAGTAGTCTTCGTCATGGAGTAAAATGTCATCAACCACTTTGACACAATTCGTGACTCCTTGAAGGGCCGCGTCACCACGTTGACAGAATGCATCGCCCGTAGAGGCAAATCCCATGGGCCCTCTGCAATACTGATATCTTCCATATGGTGTGATGAATGTAGTCAAATGCTGGTCTACTTCGGCCAACTCCATCTGCCAATAACCACATAAGGCGTCCATCGTTGTAAATAACTTCGCCTTCGGGTCCACATTTCGAACAGCTGCGAAGGGTGTGGGTGAAGGGTGGGCTGGACGGGAAACTTGCTGGTTAAGTTTTGACAGATCGGTGGTGATCCATACTCCACCACGAGGTTTGGCGACGGGGATGAGAGGGTGGCACCAAGGTGAAGATTCGTCTCCGGCCGGCTTGATGATTCCCTGAGCAACCATGGAGTCAAGCTCTTGTCTAACTAGCTCCTTGTAGGCGTGAGGAATCAAACAAGGGGTGTGGATGGCAAAAGGTGTGGCACCATCCTTAAGATGAATCTTCATAGGTGGACCCACCATCGGCTTGAGTGGTGTGGATCCCAAAGATTTCTTCGTAACCAACATGCCAGCAAACTCCTTGAGAAGGTATGCTCTTGCGTCAGAGGGGACGTGTTAGTAGAGATAGGGAGTTCCTTCAACCTGTTGACATGGGTGATCTTTAAAATAGGTTTGGGGAATTCCTTGGAAATAATGGCCAACTCTTGACAATGGCCATATGATAAAAGCGGAGTCGGGATCCCATCATGACCACCAATCCGGGCTGAGCAAGACTGCTTACCAAAGGTAAGAGTAGCCCGGAAAGATCCCAAAGCTGTAGCCATCTTGGAACCAACAGCTGTCAGTTTCGTTGTCTGAGGAGGGGGCTGTAGGTTGCTCCTGGGTATTCCCAAACTTGCTAAGTGTTGTGGACCAATTACTGAGACGTCAGCACCGGTGTCAGGTAACATCTGAAGACTGGAGGACAAGCTACCGTGAGAAATGATGACACTGATGTGCTGGGGCGTCGTGTCTGTGGAACAATGTACACGACGGCAGGAACGACTGGACACAGCGTCTTGATGCTTGCCAGAAGGAGGGGGCGCGCCAGCACTACCTGAGGATGACTTCTTGGATCCTCGGTGGTGTCCTTTCTGTGTCTTCTTACGACAACATTTATCATAATGGCCCACACGACCACAAAGTCTGCACTGAACTTTGCTAGCAGGGCACTTGACTGTGTAAGCCCAGTGACCCTGGCGGTCGCAACTTCTGCACACGCTTTGAGCAGCTGGGCACTGGGAGGCATCATGCTGTCTCGTGCAGCTGTTACAAAAAGATGCTGCTGAAGGTGTAGCTGGAGGGTGAGGGGTGGGGTTACCTTGCTGCTTCTTACCCTTTCTGTAGGAAGACACCGCCCTCACCTGGTCAGGTTGTGAACGTAAAGCTGAAGTCGCACACCTGGCGGCCTCGTACGCTCGACATTTTGTAACAACATCTTGAAGGGAGGAAGTGGGGTCAAGTGAAATAAGACGCTGAACTAGCTCTTCATCTGGAACACCCGTTAAAATGATTGTCTTGAGTTGTGTCTCTTCACAGACTTGAGAATTTCCAGGACAAACATCAACTTTCTCTGAACATCTCTTGAGCCTTACAAAAAATGCATCAAAAGATTCTCCATCAAGCTGCTTACATTGGAGGAGTTATCTTCTGAGCGCTTCATTGCGCTGTCCCTTAACATGTTCCTGTAACTTGTCAAGAACGGCCCTTACAGTCAGAGTTGTCGTAAGAGACACTTGAAGTGTGTGCTCGAGAGAACGTTGTGTCTCTAAGGACAAGCACATACGAAGCTGTATCATCTGTTTAGGCTGTGGTAAACTTGACAAGTCAACCATTGTTGCATAGTCTTGCCAACGTCGACGCCATTCCCGAAATATCTGATAGGAAGCGTCAGACTTCAGAGAGGGAGGCGTTTGTGCTGCAGCCTTTTGAGGAACTGTTGAATCGACTCTGGGAAATGAGGTACCAGTGCCTCTAGTCGTATCAACATTAGTAGTAGCAGAGGAATCTTGAACAGTAGATCGTTGTGGGGAGGCTAACAGAGAAATCAAGACTTCAAATCTGGCTTGATCCTCTCTTCTTCTCAGGTCATCCTCACTTCTACGTATATCTTCGAGTTCTCTGCGTGTTTGTTTCTCTTCATGGCGCCGTTTTTCAGACTTTCTGTACCGAATTTCTTCCTCATTTCTCCTTGCAATATCGTCCAGGCGTCGAGAAGTTTCCATCCACTTAATCAGTTGAAGGGGATCTGTGGACGCATGCATGGCAGGAGAGCTTGCTCGCGACGAACGAGGAGATTCTGTGGGTAACTGGGCGTTGTCACTGTGGGGAGCGTGGGGCCTGAGTGTGGGTGGAGAGAGGTCTCCCAAACTTAAACTCATAATCCCATCGTCCAGGGTATCATTTTGATCCCTGTGAGACATGCCGACAGCTTCTGTACTCTATCTGTGCAAAAGACCGGGTCAGCTCCTCGTAATCTATGCACAGTGTTACCGCAAGCGGAACATAATTATGATGACATATAAACAAATGTTATGTTAGGCTGTAACTCACAATGTAGAGTGTTGAGATGGTTGAAGATGAGAGGCCCAGAAGGAGGTTGGAGGGTGTGAAGGGAGTTTGTTTATGTATAATTAAAATCACCTGACTCAGCCATAGCTGACCAGCCAAGGGGCCAGGCTATAGGGTGGGCATTTCAGTATAGCTACCCATATCTTAGTCAACACCTACCCTGGCTTCTCTCTAGACTTTCAACACGTAAGTTTAACTATTACTTATTGTGTACACAGGTAGACTGTGTCATTGTTTTTGTGTAAAGATTAGACTAATTGCATAGCCATGATTGTTATGTAAATATATATTGGATTAAACATTTATGTAAGAGTGCCTATGTATGACTTATTTGAAATACTAAATGAATTGTATTCAACTGGTTTGACCGAATTATAATGTTCGTGTACGACGTGAGAAGTATTATTCACCCTCTAACCGTCTGAAGGGCGGTTACAGTCAAACGTGAATGTCTACTGAGTAGCAGTGCTATCTTGAACCAACGCGCGGGCAGCAGTAACCAAGGTCAACTCAACTAAGCTCAACTCAACCCCCTGGAGGGACACGCGTGAGTGTGTGCGTGAACGCGCGCGTGTTCTCAGTGCCATGGATTACAGTGCAACGCCCGTAGATTTATAGTGGCTATAATACATGAACATTTTGTTATTGAAGAAAATAATGTTGTCAGAGTGAGCTCAGCCACTCTTAGTGTAGCGTGTGGATGTGGATGTGTGTGTATCCGGTGGCGAGTAAGTGCAGTGCAACGTCCGTGTACTTCTCGCATGGATAATAGTTAAACCTTGTCTGTCCAGAAAATAGTCTTGTCTGGGTGATCTTCATCACTCCCAGTGTAGTGCATATGAGATGAAAACACTATGTCATTATTGTTGTCTGGCGTATGTGCAGAACACAATTAGCAGTCATAATTGACTGAAGTGCTATTGCTTTGTAAATAACCCAAATATCAATGTAAAGTCTGTAATGATATCAGGTGCGAGTGTATGACGAGGCACAGGAACGAGCCCTGTCGAGTGATGGAAGTCAAGGCTGGCGAGGATGGACTTGTCCGATAGGCAGTAGTTAAGAGGACGACGTCCACAATGTTGCGACCTGTGACAAAATTATGCTTGTTGGAGGGAGCAATGGAAAGGGCTGACGGAGTCGGCCAGGAAAGTGAATTGGGTATCCACACATGAAGATGGTGATGTCCGAGCGTCAAAGGACCAAGATGTCCTAAGGAACTGATAAGTACCACAAGCCTGAGGGCAGCTTAGTCACAAGGAAGTGACAAAGTTAAATACAACCAGCCTGAGGGCAGCTTGGTCACAAGGACGTGACAAAGTTGAATACAACCAGCCTGAGGGCAGCTTGGTCACAAGGACGTGACAAAGTTAAATACCACCAGCCTGAGGGCAGCTTGGTCACAAGGACGTGACAAAGTTAAATACCACCAGCCTGAGGGCAGCTTGGTCATAAGGACGTGACAAAGTTAAATACAACCAGCCTGAGGGCAGCTTGGTCACAAGGAAGTGACAAAGTTAAATACCACCAGCCTGAGGGCAGCTTGGTCACAAGGACGTGACAAAGTTAAATACAACCAGCCTGAGGGCAGCTTGGTCACAAGGAAGTGACAAAGTTAAATACCACCAGCCTGAGGGCAGCTTGGTCACAAGGACGTGACAAAGTTAAATACAACCAGCCTGAGGGCAGCTTGGTCACAAGAATGTGACAAAGTTTAATACCACCAGCCTGAGGGCAGCTTGGTCACAAGGAAGTGACAAAGTTAAATACAACCAGCCTGAGGGCAGCTTGGTCACAAGGACGTGACAAAGTTAAATACCACCAGCCTGAGAGCAGCTTGGTCACAAGGACGTGACAAAGTTAAATACAACCAGCCTGAGGGCAGCTTGGTCACAAGGACGTGACAAAGTTAAATACAACCAGCCTGAGGGCAGCTTGGTCACAAGGAAGTGACAAAGTTAAATACCACCAGCCTGAGGGCAGCTTGGTCACAAGGACGTGACAAAGTTAAATACCACCAGCCTGAGGGCAGCTTGGTCACAAGGACGTGACAAAGTTAAATACCACCAGCCTGAGGGCAGCTTGGTCACAAGGACGTGACAAAGTTAAATACAACCAGCCTGAGGGCAGCTTGGTCACAAGGAAGTGACAAAGTTAAATGCCACCAGCCTGAGGGCAGCTTGGTCACAAGGACGTGACAAAGTTAAATACAACCAGCCTGAGGGCAGCTTGGTCACAAGGAAGTGACAAAGTTAAATACCACCAGCCTGAGGGCAGCTTGGTCACAAGGACGTGACAAAGTTAAATACAACCAGCCTGAGGGCAGCTTGGTCACAAGGACGTGACAAAGTTAAATACCACCAGCCTGAGGGCAGCTTGGTCACAAGGACGTGACAAAGTTAAATACAACCAGCCTGAGGGCAGCTTGGTCACAAGGAAGTGACAAAGTTAAATACCACCAGCCTGAGGGCAGCTTGGTCACAAGGACGTGACAAAGTTAAATACAACCAGCCTGAGGGCAGCTTGGTCACAAGGACGTGACAAAGTTAAATACCACCAGCCTGAGGGCAGCTTGGTCACAAGGACGTGACAAAGTTAAATACAACCAGCCTGAGGGCAGCTTGGTCACAAGGACGTGACAAAGTTAAATACAACCAGCCTGAGGGCAGCTTGGTCACAAGGACGTGACAAAGTTAAATACCACCAGCCTGAGGGCAGCTTGGTCACAAGGACGTGACAAAGTTAAATACCACCAGCCTGAGGGCAGCTTGGTCACAAGGACGTGACAAAGTTAAATACCACCAGCCTGAGGGCAGCTTGGTCACAAGGACGTGACAAAGTTAAATACACCAGCCTAGGCAGCTGGTCACAAGGAGTGACAAGTTAATCCCAGCCTGAGGGCAGCTTGGTCACAAGGACGTGACAAAGTTAAATACAACCAGCCTGAGGGCAGCTTGGTCACAAGGACGTGACAAAGTTAAATACCACCAGCCTGAGGGCAGCTTGGTCACAAGGACGTGACAAAGTTAAATACAACCAGCCTGAGGGCAGCTTGGTCACAAGGACGTGACAAAGTTAAATACACCAGCCTGAGGGCAGCTTGGTCACAAGGACGTGACAAGGTTAAATACCACCAGCCTGAGGGCAGCTTGGTCACAAGGAAGTGACAAAGCTAAATACCACCAGCCTGAGGGCAGCTTGGTCACAAGGACGTGACAAAGTTAAATACAACCAGCCTGAGGGCAGCTTGGTCACAAGGAAGTGACAAAGTTAAATACCACCAGCCTGAGGGCAGCTTGGTCACAAGGACGTGACAAAGTTAAATACCACCAGCCTGAGGGCAGCTTGGTCACAAGGACGTGACAAAGTTAAATACAACCAGCCTGAGGGCAGCTTGGTCACAAGGACGTGACAAAGTTAAATACAACCAGCCTGAGGGCAGCTTGGTCACAAGGACGAGACAAAGTTAAATACAACCAGCCTGAGGGCAGCTTGGTCACAAGGACGTGACAAAGTTAAATACCACAAGCCTGAGGGCAGCTTGGTCTCAAGGACGTGACAAAGTTAAATACAACCAGACTGAGGGCAGCTTGGTCACAAGGAAGTGACAAAGTTAAATACAACCAGCCTGAGGGCAGCTTGGTCACAAGGATGTGACAAAGTTAAATACAACCAGCCTGAGGGCAGCATAGTCACATGAACGTGACACACTTAAGTATCAAAGGTCTGATCTGGTTTTGAGCGTGAACGCTCAACGGAGTGGGTGTTGCTGCAAGCGGTACATAATTATGATGACATATAAACAAATGTTATGTTAGGCTGTAACTCACAATGTAGAGTGTTGAGATGGTTGAAGATGAGAGGCCCAGAAGGAGGTTGGAGGGTGTGAAGGGAGTTTCTGTATGTATAATTATAATCACCTGACTCAGCCATAGCTGACCAGCCAAGGGGCCAGGCTATAAGGTGGGCATTTCAGTATAGCTACCCATATCTTAGAGTCAACACCTACCCTGGCTTCTCTCTAGACTTTCAACACGTAAGTTGAACTATTACTTATTGTGTACACAGGTAGACTGTGTCATTGTTTTTGTGTTAAGATTTGACTAATTACTTAGCCATGATTGTTATGTAAATATATATTGGATTAAACATTTTTGTAAGAGTGCCTAAGGTATGACATATTTGAAATATTAAATGAGTTGTATTCAACAGGTTTGACCGAATTATAATGTTCGTGTATTATTCACCCTCTAACCGTCTGAATGGCGGTTACACTCAGAATTACAGAAGTCTGAAGTAATTCGCAAGAATTTAATATAAGGTGGGTTTGTGAATGCGTGTGTGTGTGTATGGCTGGTTGCCAGGAGAGGCTTGGCGCGCTGCCAGGCGTAGGAGCAACTGGGCAGAGTCAAGCGGTCAGTTACCATATGACCAGGGGCGGGGGCGCATGTACTGTCGGGCCGCTCCCTTTGTCATCTGACCGCAATTTGCACAGACAATTCTGATTAAAAAACACAACACAGCACAGCACTGTACACAGCATAGCACTTCACAACACTGTAAGTCTAGAGGCTTGTAGTAGTCTTGCTGTCTGAAGCTGAAGTAGACTGAAGACGAGACGCCATTAACAGAGTCCGGGGGAAGGCTTGGTCCACTGTATCTCACTGAGAAATAATCACTGCGCCATCTATGTTCTTCTATGATACCCCCAAAATGTTCTACACTACTGAGGGTATATACAAACACCTGTTATCTTAAAAATAGGTGCTTATTCTCGTACGGGAGATATACAGAGATGGACCAAGAAGATCGCTTCCTCACCATGAGGGACTGGTGCTCCTCACCAGTACCGAGAGCTACAGACGGACATCAAGCACGAGAGCAAACGTCTACATGAACAAAAGTGGGCCGCCTTGGTGTGGGAGGCAGCCAACAATTACCGCTATTCTGCTGCCTTCTGGAAAGGGATCAAGCGACTGATGGGTTCCACCTCTCGCACGGTCCCTTACCTGCTCGACCAAAACAACGTGAAAATATTCGAGGAAGAAAACCAAGAACAACTACATCGGAGATATTTACGAAAGATCTTTACCATTAGTGAACAGGAGAACGAGGGCTTCGACAGGGAGTTTGAGGAGGACATTTTAGGTCAGTTGCAGGACCAGCAGCACCTGCTCCAGCCACTCCCACGGACTGACTTCACTAGACTGGTGGACGGAAGCTACCTGACGGAGCCCATAATTCCTGCAGATGTGTCAGCCGTCATAAAAGGGTTTAAAAACAAATCACCTGGTCAAAGTCACATTAACAAGAAGATCCTGGCTCGACTCCCTGACAACATGATAGAGAGGCTTGCTCATATATGCAACGCCTGCCTCGCCTCTGGATACTTCCCTAAGATGTTCAAAATCGCCGTTATTCGCCTCATACCAAAAGCAGGGAAGCCTCCAAACAAAGTCGAAAACTTTCGACCAATATCGCTGCTAGAGGTACCTGCCAAAATCTTCGAAAAAATAGTCAACAAGCGATTGCGGATGTATCTGGAGGACGAAGACGTGCATAATCCCAGCCAGTTCGGCTTCCGTCAGTACCGAGGCACATCCACCGCCATAGCTCAGGCCTACGAGCAGATCGCCAATGCCATGACTGGCCGCCTGCAGTGCAATATAATACTGAGGGACATCAGCAAGGCGTTTGACAAAGTTTGGCACGCAGGGCTGCAGTATAAGATCATACAACTGGGGCTACCCGAAAATCTGACGCGCCTGCTGTGCAACTTCATTATGGACCGCAGAGCCAAAAATTATGATGCAAGAACATTTTGGAGAAGAATTCTCACTATCGAGCGGCGTGCCTCAGGGCTCTTGTCTCTCACCAACCCTTTACACACTCTACACGGCTGACCTGCCACCCCCAATCGTCGGCAGCGAGTACGTCATGTATGCCCAGGAAGGTCCACAGCAAGGATGGCGCAACTCACTGCTCGAGCAATAGAGGAGATCTCGGAGTATGAACATAAATGGAAAATTAAAACAAACAAAACGAAATTTGAGGTCATACCCAAAGCCATATTCAAGCCGGCCCCATTGATGATCGACGACGAAGAGATTGAGTACTCTAAACAAGGCAGGTTGCTCGGCCTCATCATTTCTCGGACGGGCATCATTCCCCACGTGAAGGACAGACTAAATAAAGCCAAAGTCGCCGCAGCCAAATTAAAACGTTTTAAACTGATGCCTGAGAAGATACAAGTTCACCTGTACAAGGAGCTGGCGACGCCCGTGTTGGAGTACCCATCTATACCACTCGTCACACTCGGGAAGACTCGACTACAACAATTACAGAGCTTCCAAAACAAGTGTTTGAGGTCAGCCAGTGGCCAAGCGCCACCCTACCAGGAGACAGTGGAAACCATCCACCTAAGAAATAAAACAGAGGCCCTCAACTTCAGGTTCCATCGCCTAGGGAAGAAGGTTTGGGACAAGCTCCTAAACGACCCTCACAGCCCAGACCACCTACGCGGGGAAGACATCAACGGAGGGAGACCCCACGCCTGGTGGCCCCGGAGTCTGCCCGCACTACAACAACCCAACCCGCGACCCATCTACTGTATGTCCGCCACAGTGATCCACCTTAGATTAAAACTTAGATGATATAAATTCACATTTAACAAGTCACAATCAAGTGAGTCTATAACGTAATAGAGTATAAGATGTTAATAAAACTTGTAATTGTAAAATCAATCTAGCCATTGTCTACTAAAATAACCATTGTGCAACCTCATTCTAAATCCTAGGTTAGCTTAGTTAGCCAACATACTCTGTAATATGTAAAACAAGGGGTGTCGTCCCCCTCTGTTTAACTCATTAAACTTCTTTTCCAACCTTTCCCCCCACGACTATATGTTGTGACTTCTAAATCCCTCATGTCTGGCTGTGCCTTGAGCCCCAGTATGCCTTCCATCCTTTCCCCACCTTAACCTAAAAAAGAAAAAAAAAAGAAAAAAAAACACCGGCAACCCTGCGAGTGAAGATTAAGGAAAGTGCATAGGCTCAGTAGGAGGAACAGGAGTAGGAGGAGTAGAGTTTGAATCGTGTAAGATGGAATTAGAGGACTCTGGTGGGATGGGCCCAAGTGCAAGATGTTTCTACGCCAGACTCGCGGAGTTGATCTCCAAACAGAAGCAGCAGCCCAGAAGTTATGTTACAGCCTGGATGAGATGTCGACTGTCTTTCTCTCTCCTTCGGTCGGCTTTGCTCTGCCTCAGGGGAACGAGAGCTTCTGACTCCGACAACTGCTGCAGATATTGACTATGAGGCTACAGTCACTGAATGCCATATAGATCTGCGGCTCAACTAATTTAACACAACTAGGATAGCTTCTTATGTATTAGGATATTTAATATTAAGGTAAATAAATGGTGGCGAAGGTGTGGCTATTGGGGGAGGCTGGAGGCCACTTTAAAAAAAAAAGTAGTAGTAGTAGTCGCAGTGTGCGTGTGTAGTAGTAGTAGTGTTGTGTGTAATAATAATAATAATAATAATTAACGGTTTATTGAAAAAGTTCTGCAGCCCGAAGGCTGAAAATATACATTGGACATAAATGACTTATTACATTGGTGTGTGTGTGTGTGTGTGTGTGTGTGTAGTAGTAGTGTGTGTGTGTGTGTGTGTGTGTGTGTGTGTGTGTGTGTGTATGTAGTAGTAGTGTGTGTGTGTATGTAGTACACCAATTCACATATCCGTTGAGACATTGTTACATAACTATTTGACAAATTTCATAACCGAATGACAGACAGAACACCTATCGACGGACAATCAAAAATAACTGTTCGTTCATGCTAACGGAAGTGATTGACATAATTTATGAAGTTGACAGACGTGAACAATACTGTAAACCGACAGTCTATATATATTTTGAGAATGTAACAATTGGAGAATGACTTACCACCAACAGTTATTTTAGATTGTCCGTCGATATGTGTTCTGTCTGTCATTCGGTTATGAAATTTGTCAAATAGTTATGTAACAATGTCTCAACGGATATGTGAAAAGGTGTAGTAGTGTGTGTGTGTTTGTGTGTGCGCGGGCGCGTTCAATGGAAAATCGTCTGTTGAAGCTTTAAAAGCCAAGAGATTCTATTCTCATTAACATATTAGTGTTTGTGTGGTCAAATTAATCTTACATCTCTTACGACATCTAACACCTTTTTTATAATCAACCCTTCTGTAAATATGGTTAATTTAGTTAGTAGTTGTGATATTGACTGTATAATTCATATTCTTATTCCATATACTGTGCAGGGAACCTTCTGGTGAGTCAAGCAATGACTAATTCACTATTAGACCGAGGAAAAGTCCAGGGCGCTATAGTAAACATAGCCAGCTACGCTGCCGTGCTAGGGATCCCCACTCACTGCCAGTATGCTGCCAGCAAAGGGAAGTGGTGTCCTTAACAAAGACATGTTCTTCAGAATTGATTAAGTGAGTTAAAATTATGTGTAAGTCATAACGTGGTCCTTTGTGTTACCATTACTCCACTAAGAATTATAAACAGAAAATGACATTGGGATGTTAAAGTGTGCATGGGTGTGATAATTTGATTTTATGTGATGAAAACTATCATGGCTGAAAATTGAGATGGAACACAATGGTGACAAGAACAGATTTAAATATATTTACATCAGGCTGTGCAGATAATGTGGAACATTTTAATCGTCCCTGTGAGTGACTGTTGAGATTTAATTACCCAGACGTTTTTAACACTTGCCCTGGTAAAATTGGGGAGGAAGTTTGCCTAACAGAATCTTTTTGTGGGAAAAGTTAAATAAACATTTTAAAGTCAAATATGTTGTGTGTATCAACTCACACATCACTTGTGTCCGTCTAGATGGTGTTAGTGACGTCATAACTCCTGTCACCTCACGTCTACAGCATCTCGGCTTAGTAGTTCCTTTGTAATGCTCATAACTTTACATCGGTTGACTAGAGACCGGTTGGCGGATTAATGTAGAAATAAATTACCTGCACTTGATACAGGTCATTAATCCTGGTTCACTGCTGTTAACGGACCTCCCTGGTTAAACAGTGAGGTGGAGTCACACAGCACCTGACAAAGTTTCGTCTATATATTTTACTCTCAAAACACTAGCTCGTCCTCTAGGCAAGTGCCGGGCCCATGAGCTTCAAAAATCACTACTACGGCCCCGAGTCAAGGCACGGCCGGGTTGCCGGGCACTGCTAATCTGCATAACCTGATTTACATTATGAAGTAAGGTTGAGCTTAGTCTCAGGATATCATAGATCAGAATGTGAAGATCTGTTATTGTGATTGCGTATGAACCAGGGAATAAGAAAAAGATGTTTTGGGAAGACATGAATAAATGCAATGAAAACATCAGTTCTTGGTAGTGAGTCATTTCAATGCCATAGCTGGTGAAAACAAACATGTTACTGCAAGGAAATATGGAATACTGAGAATGCTACATGGTCGTTTAAGGCCAATCAAAGGTCGCCAAAAATAAAATATATAGACGTTATCGCGAATCTGCAATTATTTACACACAACTTTATATATATATATATATATATATAT
Organism: Homarus gammarus; assembly: GCA_958450375.1. Taxonomy (NCBI): domain Eukaryota; kingdom Metazoa; phylum Arthropoda; class Malacostraca; order Decapoda; family Nephropidae; genus Homarus; species Homarus gammarus. The sequence goes on from CAUDMG010003726.1 coordinate 65,887, forward strand.
ATATATATATATATATATATATATATATATATCTATATATATATATATATATATATATATATGTAACCGGTCGGAATTTACTGGACTTTAATTTCTCACTTGACTTGGGGTTTCTTTAAAATTAATAGATGGTAATGGCAGTGGAAGCGCCCCTTTGAGAAAAATCCCGAACCAACACAGGAACACTTAAATCTACTAACAAATAAATTGTCCGTGACCCGTGGAAGGATAGCGTCTGTGACTGGGATGAATGAGACACACTGTTAAATTTAGACACTTATATTCCCTCCAACACTACAAACACAATCCAATAATGGTACACCAATATGCGCACCTCTTAACTTGAACTTAAACACTACTCTGGGGAATAAAAGTTATACAGGATCTAGAAATTATTAGAAACTCTGGCAACAATAAATTTGGAGTATTAAGAAATGTTGCTTTCACAATGAACAGGCCTTAAGGGCACTCAACAAAATTATATCAGTCACTGAGGAAATGGTAATAAAAATAAGAAATTAAATACTCTACAATGAATAGGCCTTAAGGGCACTCAACAAAATTATAGCACCCCAACAGATGCACACTTCCTAACCTAACCTAACCACTACTCTCGGGAACAAGGTTATACCTGAGATCAGAATTATGAAGAACAATCAGAGGCATTAAAAGAATCAAATCACAGTATCACTCTGGTTCCACTTGATGGCACAAACATTCAAAACAATATTATCAAAATTATCTAGAAACTATTAAACTACACCCGTAATAAGGGAGGGAAAATGCTCCTCCAGGTATCTCCTAGAGACCTAGACTCACGGTCTCAGTGTGTGACCATTAGTCTACTCAGATAGCCTCAGTGTACTCCCAGTGCGTCCATAAAGCGGACGGGAGTGAGCCAATCAGACCTTGTACAGTTGAGAGAAGCTTTAGCGTCCCGTTAGCAAGAGGGCTTCACTAGCAGCTCGGGACATGTGGTGATGTGCCCGGAGTGGTAAGAACTGATCACCCACTGCTGGTCCCGTCTCGTTTAGTTGTCGGGAGCACTCGTTCACTCAAGAGATCCTTTGCTACCCCGCTAAACAGTGACAGGCCTACTTTGATCGGTCCAATGGCGACAATCGCCACCCTCAATCATCAACGGCAGTCTCAAACGGCAGTCAATCTCTCGCAGTCAACTCCGGGTCAACTCCAGTCAATTGGGTTCTGGCGGAAACCCTGAAATGAACTCACTGTTAGCTCTAGTTTACTTTATCACTGCCCTATCTAACCCTGTCTGAGATCGAATGAGACTTACTTGTTATACTGCAATATTTCAGCACAGGTGACTAGGCCACGTGATTATTTCTGGGACAGACGCGCAGGGACGTCTTGTTTGTGTGAGTGCTATCCGGGACTGAGAGAGAGGCCGGGTCGCGTCTTCTCAGGGCGTGAGCTTAGGCCTACATGACTTATTTTCCGCCTAACTAATAACTCCTTGGGACACCCGTAACATTATTCAGACTGCTAAACGATCTATAATAATTTAAAATTCAATAATAGTCCCTTACTTCATGAATCTCATCATTATTAAATCGGTAAACTACATTTAATATCATATAGGCCTAGTTCCACCATCTCTCGCTATGAGCCGGGAGCGCTCTCTCCCCTCCCATGACCTTGAACGCTCAGTGTTGCCAATGGCGGGGCATTCGAAATCACTCTGAAATTTCTGAATATCACATATATATATATATATATATATATATATATATATATATATATATATATATATATATATATATATATATATATATATATATACATGCAAGTAAATCACTGTAGGGGTATAGTCTGTACTCACCCCTGAAGATGTGAATTACACGAAAGCGCTTGGGAACTTCGTGTTTTCTTCTTTCCCGGTGTTTATCAGCATATATATATATATATATATTTATATATATATATATATATATATATATATATATATATATATATATATATATATGTGTGTGTGTGTGTATGTAACAGGTCGAAATTTACTGGACTTAAATTTCTCACTTGACTTCGGGTTTATTAAAGATTACACTGGGCTGCATTTGAAAAAAAATTCATGAGGTGGCGGTGTTTCTTAGCTGATTCTTTATGTACTTTGCGTGCTGATTCCAAAAATGCCATTCATTTTGCCCAATCAGGTCAGATTTTTATGCTATGGGAATTAGGAAAAAATCGAAATTCTTAAATATGATGTCAAAATTTTTATGCAAAATATATCATAAGAAATGTAACCACAACACATAGGACCAAAATATGTCAACTACATAGATGCCTTTACAGTTAGACATACATAAATGGCTGTCGCAGAGAATTTCTTTGGTGGTTGGTGTCTGGGGCGTCCCGTTTCAGACACCAACAGTAGTCGGCGATGATGTTGATATCCCAGCGACCCTGGTACCGCTCCTCCATTACACGCATATCTTGATGGAAGCGTTCTCTTTGTTCCTCACTCACATCACCACAGTTCTCTGGAAAGTAGTCCAAGTGGGAGCTGAGGAAGTGCATCTTGATGGACATGCGTGCACCAAGAACTTTGTAGCTCAGAAGTAGGTCCTCAACAACTCGTCCATACTCTGGACTTCTGTAGTTGCCAAGAAAATTGGAGACAATAGACTTAAAGGTATGCCAGGCTTTCTTCTCATTTACATCCATGCTGCAATCAAACTTGGGATCTTTGAAAAGCTCTCTGATCTGAGGGCCATCAAAAATTCCTGCATTCAGCTTTGCCTCACTGACTTTTGGAAATTTTTCTTTCAAAAATTGAAAGCCTGGCTTTTTTTGTCCAGTGCCTTTACAAAGTTTTTGAACAGACCGAGCTTGATGTGCAGTGGCGGAAGAAGAATGTTCTGGGGATTCACCAGAGCATGGGCAACAACATTGTGAGAACCTGGAGTAAGTCCACTTCTTGCAGGCCAGTCACATCGAATGTAGTGCTGCTTGTCTGCTCAACTATCCCACAGACAGAGGAAACATGGAAACTTGGTGTTACCACCTTGTAGGCCCAGCACCATGGACACAACCTGTGGAAAAAACAGATTAAAAATATGTTTAGCTGAATAGTTTTATTATTAAAAAATATTAACACTTCATAATATGACAGTATGTCGGCAGACATAATTACCTATTAGAAAAACTGTCAACAAAATATCAATTTTTGAAAGCAACTGTTTTTGGTGTATTAAATTATCTTCAAGTCTCCACAGATCTTCCAAATGTGGTCTTTATACTTCAGAGCAGTTAACAAATACTCCATGTTGTTGTAGTTCTCATCCATCTGCACTGAATGCCCCACCGGAACAGACGCGACCTGGTTTCCATTGAACAACAACACAGCTTTCAAGCTTCTTTTTGATGAGTCAATGAAGAGCCGCCACTCTGATATATTGTATGATATTCCCATAGCTGCAATGAGTCCACTGATATTGTTGCAATACACCAATGAAGTTTCCTTGTCAAAAGTGAAGAACTTGCGAAATTCCTTGTCACGGTTAAGGTACCAGGCAAATGTTGTTCCTGGTGCTAAGACATTGTGTTCGCAAAGCAATGATCCTAGTAGTTGAGTTGACTCCCTAGACAAGTACAAGTCTCTTGTTAAATCATACAACTCAGCTTGACTGAAGGGTATGGGCTCTTTTGCAGAAGCTGTGGGCAAGTATGTACTAGAAGCGTCAGTCTCTTCTATGTCTTCATCGATATCATAATCGTCATCGAGTATCATGTCCCTATAGTTTTCTGGTGGAGTTGGAATTGGTATTCCTGGTCCGTGAGGAACTGGTTTGATGGCTGAGGGTACATCTGGATACTTAACATGATGTTTGTTCTTCCTGTTTATACCTGAAATGCGAACGAAAGATTTAGTATCAAGATAGCATAACATATTAACTTACAGATATATTTAAGAATGCATGAACATACTGCATTTGATATATTAGTATTGATGTATTAGTATAACTCACCCTGAAGGTTTGTCATGCAGAAGTAACAGTCCGTGGTATGACCTCTGCCTTCCCTCCATACCCTAGGAATGCTAAATGGTAGACGTTGAATCTTCTTGTTGCTCCAGCGCCGCAGATTTTCAACACATGTTTTGCAGCACATGTTAGGGGCAAAAGCTTTATCTTGGTCTCCAAGTTTCATTCCAAAGTATGCATGATATAAGTTTTTCACTAGGGGAGTAATGGTGCACTGTCGGTCTGTCATTGTTACACAACCGCACACATAGCAAAACCTGTTCGGGTCGTTCTTGCACTTCCGATTCATGATTAAATGTACAACTCTGTAAGAAGAAAAAACAGGTGTGTATAATAATAATAATAATAATAATTAACGGTTTATTGAAAGAGCTTGGCAGCCAGAAGGCTGAAAATATACAGTTACATATTTGGGGAGTGGGTTACGAATTACAAATAATATACAAGTAACATAAGTGACACAAATAAGACATATAATAACTTAGATGGGGAAAAGCTCAAACTACAGTTCAATTCAACATAGTGACAGTGTTACAGTATTACAAGTTATTGATAATTTTTACAATGGTTGGGACTGGGCTGTTCTTATAGCGATCAGTTCGTGCACGTATGGGCTGGATGCGGTTGTGGTGTCGAACAGCAATTCTCGGACAAGGGACCTCGGGTGGTAGTAGGAGCCGGTGTCGGGGATGGTGTAGAAGCTTCTTACCAAATTTGAAGATGAGGTCGTGGTGATGGTCAGTGAGAGTCGAAAGGGTCAGTGTGTTGAGCGCTTCTTGATATGTGGAGTAGGAGGAGGAGAGAATAATCTTGCATGCCCTCTTTTGCACTTTTTCTAGGTGTTTACGTTGTGTGGCATTTAGGGAGGAAGACCAGGTGGGGGAGGCATAGGTGAGCTTGGGAAGTATGAATGTTGTGTAAACACTGAGGAGCTCGTGTGCAGGAACTCCGAGGGACTTGAGTCGGCGGAGGAGGTGGAGACGGAAACTGGAGGATTTGACAACTTCATTGACGTGTGGCTTCCAATTTAGTTTGTTGTCTATGGTGACGCCGAGGAGCTTCGTGGAATCTACGACCTGGAGTGTGTTCGGACCTAGAGTAATGGAAGGAGGTGGGACAATGTCGGAGGAGAGGTTGATGTGCATAACCATGGTCTTGGTATGGTTGATGGTGACATGGTTGTTGGTAGCCCAGTTTTGGAGACTGTTCAATAAATCCTGAAGGGCGGTATAGTTGGGAGCAGAATTGTTGACGCTGATCCCAATGGTGGAGTCGTCGACATATTTCCAGCGAGCAGGGGTTTCTCTTAGGGCATCATTGATGAGCATAAGGAAGCAGAGTGGTCCCATCTTGGTGCCTTGGGGGACGCCACAGGTGAGTGACTGAAAGGTGGAGACAGCCCCTCGGAAGCGTACAGCTTGGCGTCGGTCACTGAGGAAGTCTGTAAGCCATGGTATGAGGCTTCTTCGAAGCCCGAGGTCAATAGCTTTGTTGATGATTATATTGTGGTCGACTAGGTCGAACGCTTTAGTGAAATCAATGAAGGCGACAGCTACAGACGTTTTTCGTTTCTCGAGATGGCGGTATATGTAATCGAGAAAGCTGACAAGACAGTGAGTGGTGGAGGAAGTTTTCATGTTGCCAAATTGCTGAGGGTCTACGACTCCTGCAATATCAGCATAAGCCCAGTCGAACACAAAACTTTCACAGATTAGGCTGGGTATTGGGGTGATTGCAATAGGTCGTAGCTGATTTAAGGATTGTGGGCTGGTTGACTTGGGCACTGGTGATACATAAGAGGTCTTCCAGTCAGCTGGGCATCTGGCTTGACTGAGAGAAGCATTGATGATGGAGCAGAGGGGTTTAGCAAGCTCCGGGGAGAACTCCTTGAAGAGTTTCATTGGTAAGTCAATGGGGGTGGTAGAGCGTTTTAATTTTAGTTTGTCCAGGCGTTTTGCTACGTCAAATTCTTCTACTAAGTCAGTGGGAAGGGAGGCTGGTAGGTAAGCAGGGAGAGTGGTTGTGTCAAGCCGTGGGAGCGTCTGGCATATAGTAGCGAAATGGTTATTTGTTTGCTCAGCTGCGTCAACACTAGTGAGATGGCTAAGGAAGGGGAGGGGGTGTGTCTTATTGTTTAGTCCACAGAGTTCTTTAAGCTTACCATACCATTGACTGATGTTGGTCTGTTTCAGGTGTTGTAATTTGGTTGGGTAGTGGGACTTCTTTGCAGTGCGTATTTCGCGGATGACTCGGTTGCGAAGGGACCTGTAGCGGATGTGGTCATTGAGATGAAAGGCTCTGTCTCTCTGTTGCATAAGTCTTTTGATCCGAGGTGTGATCCAGGGCAAGTCAGCTGGGTGAGATCTGACGGACTTCTCGGGGAAGAAGTGGTGGTGAGCTTGCGTGGTGGTGTTGGTATAATTTATCCATTTGGTTTCCACGTCATCCACGCTAAGTACTTCAGTCCAGGGATGGTGAACTATCCACTGCCCGAAGAGGCGCACTGCAGAGTCAGTAATCGGCCTGTAGGTCTTGATGTAGGGTCTCTGTACTTGAGTGGGAGTGGCAGCTGGGGACCAGAGCACTGATAAGTGTGTGCTACACCCGATAGGAGGCATTGGTTGAGGTGGTTGGTACTGGTCCGCTAAGTCAGTTAAGATAAGGTCCAGGGTATTTTGACCGTGTGTGGGGAAGGTCACAACTTGTGATAGTGATAGCTGGTCCTGGATATCAGTGGTGTCAATTTCATTTAAATCCCCACATAATATTAACTTGGCACATGGGTACCTAACTCTGAGGTGGTCTGAGGTGGTGATGAGATGATTGATAAGAGTGTCTCTGGTGGGTGATCGAGGCGGATGGTATGCCACACAGATTATAATGGAAGCAGTGTTGCGTGGGTGGGCTCTTAGCACGACACGTACCCATAATGCTTCCACATCTGCTGGGACTTGAACATCCAGGCGTGACGGGCGTAGGTCATCTTGACAGAAGAGGGCAACGCCCCCTCCGCGTCTTTGTGAACGAAGGTGATGAAAGAGTTGATAACCCTCAATATGACACGTTTCAGGCACAATTTGCCAGGCCTCACATATGGCAACGACGCTCGCGGCGGTTGACCTGACTGTAGTTGCCAGCTCGTCGAACTTGTTAGCTAGGGAAGTGACGTTGGATAGCAGTAAAGACGGGAGATCATACCATATCCGTGGAACTTCAGTGTGGTGGTATGGTCTGTCAGGGGTGGGTTTCTCCGGTTTCCTAGTGGAGGTTACGGTTCTAATGGGCTTATGTGCATGACGGCCTTGTCTACGGCTCCGCGCGTGGAATAGGTTTAGTGACTTGAGTAGCGCGATAACACTGCCATCAGGATAACCGTTCCCACGCTTTAGATGGTACAGAGTGCGTCGGGAGTAAGTGATTGGTGGCCATCTGTTGAAATCTGTTGTGGGCGGACGGAAGTGTTTGTCACTGGCGGCACTTTGAGGGACACTGACACTGGTAGACATCTGTTAGTATTTGTCAGTCGTAAAGACCGTGGGTCTTTGTCCCTGGTGCTTGGGGTCGCCGACACAGTTTTCACGATATATGTAAACACCGCGGTGGTCCTTGTGTGTGTGTGTGTGTGTGTGTGTGTGAGAGAGAGAGAGAGAGAGAGAGAGAGAGAGAGAGAGAGAGAGAGAGAGAGACGCACACACTCCCACTTTCTTGAAGTCTCGAGAGACACTGACTGAGGGTCTAGACTTTAGAGGCACATCCGGGTGGTTGATAGTACATGCCATGTACCACCAGATGAAAAAGAAATTTAATTGTGCAAAAATATATGTAAAAAAACATGGACATATATGTATGTATATTATGTATGCTGGATTATATATCATGTATGTATATTATGTATGTGCTCCATTTATGTATTATTTATTCAGCCGAGCTAGCAGCGTGTGGCAATGTTATTACCATATCCCACATGCTTAATTAATGTGCCTGGCGACGTATGGAAGCTGCTAATGTATCACTTGCCATACGTCGCCTATAGCAGTTGACAAGGAGCCTAGCCAGGGAGACCGCTGCTCTCCTCTGTGTACATACTCTTATCCAGTAAACCGAACCTACAAAACTATACAGGTGTTTGTGTTCTCTCCTGTATATAGAACTTATTATTCAGAACCTAACATGGCGCAGTGAGTAGGATCTTACTGGATAATTACGAGTGAAAGTGCAAAGTCTGTGGAAAGCCGGCGTACGGACTCCTCTCTCGCTTGGGTCAACTCCCGCGCGTCATCCCTGCTCGAAGAATTTCGCAACTTTGAGCAGTGTCAGTGACAGTGATTTTCTGTGAAGTGTTTAGTGCATTGTGTGTTCGTGCCATTCATGTGTGACCTTGTTCTAAAGGATTCCCAAGGTATACGGCACGTTCTGGGCATTTGTAAGGAGTAGAGTTCAGTGCACCCGTCTCTGACCGCGTCCTGAGGGTAACTAGACTGACTGGGAGTCGCCGCGCCTCTCCCTCCACCCCCTCACAGCGCCGCCTCCACTCCCCCCTCACAGCTGGGGCGAGGCGCTCTACCCGCCCAGGACACACACTCACTCCCACACATACACGCACTAACACTCGCTGACCGCGCGGCTTCTTATATATATTTTATATATATAACCTACTTATCTGTGTATTTAATTAATTTTTGTCTGAAATCTTGTTGATACGACGGGCTGACCGGTCAACACTGATTTAAGACATAGTACACAGAGGAAGTAGTTATGTCTCACGCCTTACGTAGCCGTGGACCCAGCGTCTGGATGAGCCAGGCGGGTGATAGCCCCGCAGAGATGGATGACCAGGCCGGCCACGACGCTCCAGCCCCCACATCGCGCAGTCCCTCACCTCAATATTCAGCGTTGTCTCCAGAGATAATTGCTTTACTGAAGTTTATGAGAGATGAGAAACGCGAGGATGAAGCCCACAGACGTTTGGCGGATGAGCACAGAAGGCAAGCAGAGGCAGAACGAGACCACCAACGGAGATTGGAAGACAGTGAACGGTTTGAAGCCTTGATATCTCGCCTCACTGTTAACCAAGCCCCTGGCTCTAACACTGCCTCGGTACTGACTGGTTCAGATACCCCATCCATGCTTCCTTCACACCCCCCAGCCCCACCTAAAGCAGCAGCTCAAACACCGCCCATCTTGAAGCCTGATGTGAATTTCCAGACTTTTCGTGAATGGCGGCGACGGTGGACTGATTACTCTACAATGGTGGATCTCCAGAGTTTGTCACAGCCTAAACAACTCATCCAACTGCGTATGTGCCTGTCCTTGGAAATTCAGCGTGTCTTGGAACATACGTTGCAGGTACCCCCAACCTCTTCGCTGTCTGTAGAGGAGGTACTGGACGTTCTACAACGGCACATCAAAGGACAGCAGAATGAAGCTCTGCGCAGGAGGGAATTGTTTAGCTGCAGACAGATGGAGGGTGAGTCTTTTGACGCCTTTTACGTACGTCTTAAGAGAGCCTCGGAAGAGGTAGATATATGTCCAGGCCACCACCAGCAGTGCGAGGAGACCCAGTTGAGGCAGGTGATCCTGATGGGTGTTAAGGACGAGGAACTTGTCCAACGCCTCACCTCCCTCGACTCTTCCTCTTCTCTTAAGGATGTGTCGACGATATGTCGCTCCTATGAGGCTGCCAGGTGTGCCACCTCTGCCATCCGTGCTCCCCCTACAGCTGTACGCGCTGTGTCCCGGTACAAGAAGGACAAGAAGTCTGTTCCTACGCCTTCGCCCACCACGTCCACGCCCGGTTTATTTTGCAACAACTGTGGTAAGCAGCACGTAACACAGGTGTGTCCAGCTGCTCAGTCTACCTGCAACAGTTGTGACCGTAAGGGCCACTGGTCACTCACAGTACGGTGCCCAGCCAAACGCGTCCAGTGCAATGTGTGTGGTCGTCTGGGCCACTATGACAAGTGTTGCCCTTCCAACATACCCAAGAGACCGCGTCGGCGGAAGCTTCAGCCCCCTTCCACCAGAGAGGGCCGCCCACAGCCTTCCAATCAGAGGCACGACGACTCCTGACAACGCTCGAGCCACATTAGGAATGTGTGCTCCCCCCCGCGTCCCAGGACCAAAGTCCCCCAGTACATCAGCGTCATCGTGACCTACGGCGGTGTGTCATCCCGTCTTCAGATGTTGCCCGACACCGGCGCTGATGCTACAGTCATCGGTCCCCAGCATTTGCAATGCTTGGGGCTCTCTCCAAGTGATCTAGGACCGCCCCCCAAGGATCTCCGCTTTATGGAAGATGGTTCACAGATGACCCCGGCCCTACGTTCACTCTATGCACACGTCACCTTTGGCAACAGGTCGTGTCAAGCCTGGATTGATGTGCATAATGGCGTCCTGACTCCTTTGCTGTCCTACAGACATTGCCAAGAGTTGGCCATCATCTCCCAGGACTTCCCAACACCGATTCTCGAGGTAAAACACGCCAACAGGGTGCACGAAGGGAGCAGCAACTACCCTGCTGCCGCCCTGCCCCTACCTCTGGCCAGTGACACCTCTCCTTCGGTAGTTGTCCCTGCTGCTTCAAGTCTCCACGCCTTGGCTCACCTCCACGACAGTCACTGTGGAGCCGAGGCCACCAAACGGCGTGCAAGACAGACTGTGTTCCGGCCTGGCATCGACCCCGACATCTCCAATGCTGTCCGGGTGTGTAAGCCCCGCCGCGTATTACAACCCAGCCAGCAGCAGGAATCCTTTATGAGTGACGACAACCCCACCCGCCCCTTTGAGTCTGTGTCGGCCGACTTTTTCTGTGTGTCAGGAAAGTCCTTCCTCGTTATCGTCGACCGTCTCTCTGGTTGGCCGGTTGTCATCAAGTGCGGTAATGACACGACGTCTGCCGCCACCATCAGCAAGTTCCGCCACTACTTCCGTGACGTGGGCGTTCCTGTACGCCTGCGAACCGACGGAGGGCCTCAGTTCACAAGCCGGGACTTTGCTGTGTTCCTTGACCGATGGGGAGTCCGGCATGTGTTGTCATCGCCCCATTACCCGCAGTCCAACGGCCACGCTGAGGCTGCTGTCAAATCCCTGAAGCACCTCATCCTTAAGGTGGCCCCTTCTGGGAACATTGACTGCGAGGCCTTCGACAGGGGTCTTCTTGAACTCCGCAACACACCTAACTACACCGGACGCTCCCCTGCCCAGGTTTTGTATGGACGCCCCCTTCGTTCTTGTGTCCCTACTCACCCTCAATCCTTCTCCAAGGAGTGGCAGGCCAAGACAGAGGATTGTGATCGCCGAGCCGCCGAACGTGCTCAGGACGTCGTCGCCCGCTACAATGACCACGCCCGTTCTCTCCCCAGGTTGAGTGTCGGCACCCAAGTCCGTGTTCAGGACCCGACCTCCCTACGTTGGGACAAAGTAGGCGTAGTCATGGGTCTCGGCAGGTCACGGGACTACCAGGTGCGGTTACCCAGTGGTCGTGTGTGGTGGAGGAACCGCCGTTTTCTCCGACCCGTAACAATGCCTTCTGCTGGCCCCGCCACCAGTGTTGAGTCCCATACCCTTCCCAGTGATGAAGTCCCTCGACGCTCAGAACGGATCCAAAAGAAAAGGTCCGCTCAAGACTTTGCTATGAGCGTATAGGGGGGAGGGAGGTGTATGTATATTATGTATGCTGGATTATATATCATGTATGTATATTATGTATGTGCTCCATTTATGTATTATTTATTCAGCCTAGCTAGCAGCGTGTGGCAATGTTATTACCATATGCCACATGCTTAATTAATGTGCCTGGCGACGAATGGAAGCTGCTAATGTATCACTTGCCATACGTCGCCTATAGCAGTTGACAAGGAGCCTAGCCAGGGAGACCGCTGCTCTCCTCTGTGTACATACTCTTATCCAGTAAACCGAACCTACAAAACTATACAGGTGTTTGTGTTCTCTCCTGTATATAGAACTTATTATTCAGAACCTAACAATATACTCTTTTCCTTTGCGTCACAGCGGACATTTAAATGGCAGGCAAGCACGTGGGTGTATTTAAATGCATCGTAAGGGCATTAAAACTGACCGAAATCTTTTCTGTGAGGCTTGCCAATGTCTCGGATGATTTTTTTAATGAACGAATATGAGGACCCCATTTTGAGCGAAAAATGACAATATTTTACCTGAATCTCCGCTTAAAATGCTATAGCACAAAATTCTGACCTGATTGAGCAAAATGGATAACATTTTTGAGATCAGCATGCAAAATACACCCAGAAAAGCTTAATAATACACAAACCTCAAAAACTATGCAGGGCAGTGAATTATTAGATGGTAATTGCAGTAGAAGCGCCCCTTTGAGAAAAAACCCTAACCAGCACAAGAACACTTAACTTTACTAAACAAAATGAATTGTCCGTGACCCTTGGAAGGATAGCGTCTGTGACTGGGATGAATGAGACACACTGTAAAATTTAGACACTTATATTCCCTCCAACACTACAAACACAATCAAATAATGGTACACCAATATGCACACCTCTTAACCTGAACTGAAAACACTACTCTGGGGAATAAAGGTCATACATGATATTGTAAATATTAAAAGTTCAGACAATGCCTCATTAGACAACAATAAATTTAAAGTATTATGAAATGTTGCTTGCACACATGAAACAGGCCTTAAGGGCTTTCAACAAAATAATATCAATCACTGAGAAGATTTTATAAAAAAAATAGGAAATCAATAACTCTACAATGAATAGGCCTTAAGGGCACTCAACAAAATGATATCCAGCACTGAGAAAATGGTATAAGAAATAGAACTTATTAACTCCACCCTGAGTAGGCCTTCAGGGCACTCAGCAAAATTATATTACCCCAACAGGTACACACCTCCTAACCTAACTTAAACACTACTCTGGGGAACAAAGGTTATACCTGAGATTGAAATTATAAGGAAATATTAAAAGCACACAGCATACATTAGTAACTGAAAAAATAGTATTAAGTACACACAAAAATATTATCACTATTATTAAGAAGTTACTGAGTCCACCAATACCGGTGAACCACGCTTCCTAACCTAACACATAGATTCCACCTGCACTCCGTAGTTTTTTCAAGGCACAACCAACAGGCACCCGTAGTTTAAGGCCCAAACCAGCCTTTCTCAACCTTGGAAATGTACCTCTAAGTTCCACTAGACTCTTGGTCCCAGTGTGTGACCCTGTATCCCTCAGCTGGCTTCACTTTACCCCCAGTACATCCATGAAACGGAAGTGAGTGAGCCACTCAGACCTTGTACAGATGAGAGAAGCTTTAGCTTCCGGTTAGTAAAAGGTTTCCACTAAGCTGCTTGAAGATATGTGGCATTGTGAGCCGAGGTAGAGGAGAGTTGATGACCCCAATCAATCGTCACGTCGTTAGTTGGGCACCTAGACAGCTGGGTTCACTCCAACTCTCACCATACTCAACAGGTGGCTCAAACCCAGGTCAGTGGACGGTAGATGTTTGAAGTGTAGTTGTACATAAACATTATACAGATGTTTGAAGTGTAGTTGTAAAGAAACATTATACAGATGTTTGAAGTGTAGTTGTACATAACATTATGATGATATTCTGAGGACTAATTTTTTTCAGGCGAAACCGATTGAAAATAAGACGTTCCGTATACTGGCGATGCTCTCTCCAGATGAAGATGTGTTTCGAGGCGTCTCCAGTTTCCTTGACATGCTCGCGCTAGCTGTCCATCGTGACTACTGTGGGCACGGTCTCGCGAGCAGGCTGGTGAAGGTAATTAGTCTTTACAAATCAAGTTTAGAAATAATTGTATGTTGAAGCTCACAACTTTTGTTCAGTGATAAGAAATGTGTCTCCATCCACGGCTTTTCACTAAACATTTCTACCTACACAGGTCCCAGGCCAAATTCATTCCAGAGTTCTCTTGCACCCATATTATATCATGAGTTGTAATCTTATTTGGTGCCACTGATCGGTTAGTGTCGACTGGAAATAACCTCCCATCTCTGAACTGACATCCCGGCTTAGTAGGGGACAGCTCATTGCCCAACAACTGTTGCATTGTTAGAGAACTTCTGTAAGAGTGGTATTTGGCAGCAGCTGAAGTTGGGTGCATGCTTTCCAGTTGGAACCCTGCTGCGGAGACCGAGGTTCTGCTGACAAGAGGTAACGATAATTGTCCATACAGTAGAAATATTACAGTTCACCCACACAAGCAACTCATCATGAGTAAAGTCCAGTTGAGGAAATGTATTCAACACTCTCCAGCCAATGCGTTCTTTTTACCAACGTTATACAAGGATGAAACAGTGGCACAACCCGTGATGGCTTGCACAAACATAAGATGGTTCTTGACTGTGAGAATGATGGATTGCTGAATTTCATGAATGCTGTAGACCAGTGGTTCTTAACCTTTTTACTACCACGCTCCCTCAAGGAATTGGTCCTTCCCTCCACGCCCCCCTTGCATCTATGAATAAAATTCCCTCCCAGATTTTAAAGAAAAATGAAAAATATTGTTTTTAGTCTTTTTATTGAGTATAAATTAGCGAGATACTTGACACTGCTTCTTAGCTACTAGATCTTGAATGCGTGGTTGAATGCCAGAGAGTGCAAAACGTAAATCCCCTTCAACGTTCAGCCTGTTTCTGTACTTGGTCTTGACAGCAACGAGCGTGGAAAATGCAGCTTCTCAAAGATACGTGGATCCGAACATAGTTAGTATCCAAAGAGCCTGATGTGAGATCAGAGGGTAAACGAAGGTACTTGACCCAGAACGTCTCAAGATCCAGTTCTTTCAAGTCTTCCTTAGCTGTGGAGTTGAACTTCAACTCAAGAAACTCCTCTTGCACTTTATCCGAAACATCAGCTACTTCACATTGAAATGGGTTCCTGATGAATTTCCAGGCTACACGCTTCGCGTCTATCTCTGGGAAGTATCTGATGAATTCTGTTTTCAAGTCCGTTAGATGAGTCATTACTTGTTTCTTTAACTCAGAATCAAGGTCACCGTGAATGAGAGCAGAATCCAAGTTACTAAAACTGGCTGTATTTCCCTGCTGAGTTCGACACTTCCAGAGGTCGAGTTTGGCCATGAAGGTTCGAATGGTGTCGTAGTGCATGATGATGTTGATGTTTTTCCCTTGTAGTTTAAGGTTGAGAGCATTCAACGCTTCAAAGATGTCCACCAGGTAAGCTAGAGATAGCTGAAAGCCTTCAGACTGGAACTTGTCATGGAGATCTGCCTTCTGCTTCGAATCAAGAAATATTGCTGCTTCTTCTCGTAGTTCATAAAGCCGTCCAAGCATATTCCCCTCTGATAGCCATCGTACGTTCGTGTAAAAAAGCAAGGTTTCATGTTCAGATTCCATATCCTTACACAGCAGTTTGAAGAGACGACTGTTTAAGGCTCCAGCTTTGATAAAGTTGACTACCTTGATAGCCACGTTCAGGACATCCTTCATTTCAGCA